>JAFEMH010006908.1:0-108839 GCA_022495995.1 Adenophora triphylla var. japonica | reverse complement strand
AAAGACGTGTTCGCTTGGTACCACGAGACATGCCCGAGTACCTCGAGATCCAAACATCGCGAACATTGGATTCGAATCCCGAGGCCAAGCCCGTCAAACAAAAATGCCTCAAAAGGATCAAGCCAAGGTCTTTAAGTCAAGGAAGAGATCAAGAAGTGGGAGGTGTGTGAAAATGAGCCCCTATTTATAGTGCCAACATAGTCACGGACCTCACCAAGGCCAACGGAAAAGTGTTTTCGCCGATTTGAGCGGACTTCCGAGATCTCAACAAAGCAAGTCCCAAGGAACTTTCCACTACCAAACCATCTTGACATGTCGGTAGACACTAACAATTTCGAGGTCAAGTCCTTCGTGGACGGGTTTGAGGGCTACAATCAAATCAAGATGGCCGAAGAAGATCAAGAAAACAACCTTCACAACCCCCGGGGAACCTACGGACACATTATGCTTTTCCAACTAAAGAACGGTCCTTTTGTCTACCTACCAACGGGCAAGGCTCCTCTTCCACGCCATGATCCACTAAGAGATCGTCGACGATCGATGACATGATCATGATCATCCACTCAAAGGGATCGATGGACAACACCTCACGCGTGAGAAAGTTCTTGACCGCCTCCGAAACACTCGATGAGGTTACGACCCCGCCAAATGCACATTTGGGATCGCCCGAGGCAAAGTCTTAGGATACATGGTCACCGAGCGAGGCATCGAGGTTGATCCTCAAAAGATCAAGGCCATCATCGAGATGAGACCACCACAAACTCAAACAGAGGTGAAAAGCTTTATGGGCCACCTGCGCAAGATATCGCCTGCTTACAATCGCCTGACCTCCATGTGCGAGCCGATCTTCAAACTAATGAAGAAAAATGCACGTCGAATGGAACTCGTAATGCCAAGCATGCCTTTGAAGAAATAAAGGCGTACCTTGTGAGTCCTCCGATCCTCTCGTCCTCCCCACGCAGGAGTAAGCCACTTTTGCTATACCTAGCCGTGACTGACAACGCAGCCGGCCATGCTCCGTCAAGAAAAGAAGGAGTCACGAGTCGAGAAAATGCCATCTACTTCGTCGGTCCCGAAAGTTTCAAGGGCAACGAACTCAACTACTTCCGGTCCTCGAGAAAACTGCGCAGCCTCTAGTATGGGTCGTCGGAAAATTACGACACTACATGCAGGCAGCTACACCTGCACTTGGTCTCCAAAATGGACACAAGCCAAATACCTCTTCGACAAACTATCTCTGTCACAGTGAGGCTCGCCAAATGGTCTTTCTTCCTAAGCGGGAATTTGACATCAAGTACGTGAACCGAAAATCAATCAAGGGACGGAGTAATGGCCGAATGCACAGGTCGACTTCCCAACCGAGTGAGGCTCAAGGTCCCGAACCACAATTTTGCAGGACGAAGAGAATCTTCGCATCTCGAAAGCGAAACCGATGGCAACTGCTTCTTCAGCCGAGGGAAGGGAAGCGGCCAACAAAAGAGGAAAGCGTGTGTCGGTATTCTCTTGGTCGACCCCAAGGACGAGCACACACTCCAATCGCCATAAAGCTAAAATTTCGAGGTAACCAACAATGCCGCCGAATACGAAGCCTCGCGCCGCCGGACTAGTAGGCCGCACTCGAAAGGAACGTCCGAGGAAGCTCGAGGTTTGAACGGGGACTCGGCCCCCCGATCATCAGTCAAGTTTCCAACGGGTGGAAACGATAGACCTAGGCTTGCAAAAGTACCACGCACCGCATGGAAGACCTCATCACACACTGGGTCAGAGGTCACCTTTCACTACTTGCCAAGAGACCGGAGTCCCGGTTTGCAGACTGCCACTAGCCACTTGCACAGCTTCACTCGTGGAGATCCGCGAGGAAAGGCAATCAAGCTCATTCAAAGTCGGACGAAAGAAAATTCCCGCTCTACCGTTGCGAGATCGGAACCAGAGCCCAAACCCATCAATGAGCCATGGTACAATCAGAATGCTTCCGTACCTCAAAAAACTGGGAAACACATAGGGCCTTCATGAGCGAAGAAGGCCAACGCAAAGGAAGGAGTCAAAGCTAAGAGCACTGTCATGGCCACTACAAAATGCCTCGCCTCTCACTTTGTCATCCTTGGAGAGACATGCTTTATACAAAAAACGCTACCAAGGACCTCTCCTACGCCGCATCTGCCGGGAAAAGCAAGTGAGCGCTCATGAATAGAAAGTCCACAATGGGGCTTGCGCCCCCACATGAAGCTTGAGCTCAGAGTACGATGCAAATCATTAGCCTTTCTGGATGGGCTACTACCGGATCTTCATGGGAGGCAGGCATCGCATCCACTTTATCACGAAGAGCTGCGACAAGTGTCAAGCGGCTTCTCCAACTCTCAATCATCTACCTCTCACGAACGTCTACTATGCTCGCATGACCTACGCCACGGCCTCGCCGTGGGGAATCGACGTCATCGGGAAAATCACTCCGCCGGCGGCAACGGCCACAAGGATTCGTCTTGGTAGCCATCGACTACTTCACTGAAAATGGAGTCGAAACCAAGTCCTACAAGGTGCTCACTTCCAAGAAAGTCTCACATTTCCTCAAGAAAACATCATGCCGCCGATACGGCATCCCGAGCGAGGTCATATCGATACAAGCGGCTCCCGATTTCAAAGTGAGAATGCGACAAGAGGCTGGCATCGGCTGAATTCAAGATCACACGCCGGGACAAGTCGCTTCTCCACTACCGGCCAGCAAACAAACGGGCGCCGTAGAAGCAAAGCAAACAAGACCCTCGAGCGGATCATCCGAAAAATGACCACCCGGGGACGTGATTAGCCCGAAAAGCGCACCTTAGTACTTTGGGGCTACTCGGACAGTGGGAAGGCTTGGACCCTCGTGAGGAAACTCCATTCGCCCCGACATACGGGATGGAAGCGGATTACTACCCGTCCGAATTGGAAATTCCCTCACTCCGAGTCTTGCCTTGGAAAACGAAAGGCGTCAACGAAGTCGAGATGGCTCCAGAAGCCGAGTAAAACCACGACTAACCGGCGTACTGCTAAACGGCTGGCGACTCAAGGCCATCGCGAACTGCGCGTCTGAGCCTACCAAACCAGAATGGCTAGAGCTTTCGACAGGAAATTCAAGTCCCGAGACATCAGGGAAGGCGATCTGGTACTCAAAGAAAAGCCTCCTACTCGAACCAACCCACTGGGAAAATGGGAACCAACATGGATCGGCCCTTTCGTGGTTCAAAAGATCTTCTCCGGAGGTGCCATGAAGCTGACAAACCTAGACGGCAATCCCTTCTTGAATCCATTCAACGGAAGCAAACTTCCCAGATACTTCGCCTAAAGAAGACCAACTGTGCATCTCTTGGCACTCCATGTAGTGTCGAACTATGCAGACCTGAGTCCTCTAGTCCGGGGGAACGTAGGCAACCTTAATTGGTCCGGTCCAAAAACACACAAAAAAGTCAAAAGTTTGAATGTCAACCAAGACCTCCATCAAACTACACACTTTCCAAGAGCATTCCCCCAACATCACCTTGACCAAGTCAAATGACGGCGGCAACTTCAAAGGACATCCGAGGGTTACTCAACATCAAACGACTGACCCATGTCAACTTCCAAGCTAGGGGCTTGCCTTCGCCCTCACGCGCTTCAAAAAAAAAAATAAGCTCAAGCAGAAGGTACAAAAATAAGGTCAAGAGCCCGACACCAACAAACAAGAGGCAAGGAAGACACGGAAAAGACCGTAAAAAATGACTAGTCAAGGGATCATCCAACCTCCCATCCAAATACAAAACCCAAGCAAAAAGGGATTGCCGTCAAGGCCCAGGCTGCTTCAGTCCGCAAATACAACAGAAGGGTCTAAAGCTGGACGCCATCAAGGCTCACAAAAGAAACGAAAAGCAAACAAGAGATCTTGCCTCTCGACAAAGCTTTAAAAGTAAATCACAAATCACTAACGATTACAACATTTCTTGATGAGTTCAAGCACGGTCTACTCTCAAGTTCACAACATGCTAAAAGACAGCTTAATACATTTAACAAATAATGTGTTTGCAATACAATGAATGGATACCTAGGAGCTCATCTGCGCCACCTGCGCTTGTCCCCTCGCCATTCTTCCCTTTCTTCCCTCGTCCCCGGCGAGTCTTCTTTCGCTCCACGCGAGCCAGCTCTGTCTCTCTCAATCCGAGATTAGGGGTCCTCCCCGTAGAGTCAAACAATCCAGTAGCTCGCAGGGCTTCGTTCGCTCGTACTTCGGCTCGGATATCCTCCCTGCGAGTCTGCAAAAGAGGACCTCTCTTCGTCAGTCGGTCAACCCTGGTCTCGTAGTCAAACAAAGCGTCTTCCGTAACATCCTGAGGGTCAGACCAGGCTTCGGCACTCCTAAGGCAATAGCTGCGACGGCAATCGGGCCCCAGAATCGCTTCACGCCTGCTCCCCAAAACCACTTGGGAATGCCCAACGCGCTGCTCGTACCAATCCAGGTACTCGGTGGTCAATACAACGCTCTCCCGACGTCGAAGGAGCACCACATGAGGGAAAGCGGAATACTTCCATACCCTCAGAAAATACAAAAGAGCACCTGGAGCTTCCATACAAAGAGGAGCCACCTCCGCAGTAGCAAGGTCATCCCAGCCCAACAAAGGATCCTGCCTCATCCCGAACTGTCGGGAAACAAGCGACGGAATATAGAAGGAGGACCAAGACAAACCAGGAACTCTGACAACATAGGAACCTTCCTGAAATGCCCTCCTAGTCTCAATTTCCCAATGCGGAACCCACCAACGGATCTGATGTGTACCAAGCAGTGCCATCCATCTCTCCCAGGCGGACTGATCCATATCCAATACAAGAGGACGATGAGCAAATGTTCACGGGCTAAACGACGCCGGAGCCTCATGCATAGCCTGAAGTCTCTCTCTCAACCACAAAGTGAGCAAAGCGGGGCTTCCCCCTCTTATGAACCTATCTCCAGTCGCCAGACGATCAATGCCGTGAAGGGTCTCCCCCAGCACCAATGGCACAATATCCTCTCCGGCCCTGCAGTGCCCTACCACATCCAGCAAAGCTCCGTCGCAAACCCCAAGGGAGATGACCATGAAAAGCGTCGCTATCACGCACAAGGCAAATGCATCCCACGAGACGTCACTCTCGTCATCGCTCATAAATCGCTCCGGCAGCGCAAAAATGTCAATGTGACCCGAATCAAAGGTCATACCCTGCACTTTTCCCAACGAAGTCCGAAGAAAGCATGCAAGCTTCACGCTCACGGCAGTACCACCAATCGGAAGCAAGATGGCCTCCACCTCCGGTCCTCCCATCAAAGCCCGAAAATCCTCAAAAGTGGGCGTCACTTCATTGTAGGAGAAGCTATACACATGCCTACTAACGTCCCAGAACCTCGCAGCAGCCCACAACAATTCCCAATCAGGAACCAACTCCTTAAGGGACCAAACCGAGCAGAGTCAAAACCTCACCTCGAAAGCCCGCCTATGATGACTCATACGGTGTCGCATCCACATTTTCAGCCGCTCAAGGAAGTATGCTTGCCGCTCCTTCGAAAGCCTCGGCAAAACTCTTGGAACGTGCGAAGAATCCATGGCAAAAATGGAGGTTCCTAGAGAAAATGGGGGAGAAAGCTCGAAATGACTGCAAATGGAAAGTTGGGAAAATTCAAACATCCTGAAAACACTTATCCTTTCCCCAAAAGCAAATAAGATCCGTACGGACCTTTTTGCATGCCTAGGTGGTCCGTACGGACCTTCTTGCAACCTTGGTCCCACATTTCCAGCAAACAGTATAACAGCCACTGTTCCCAGCAGGACCTTGCCCCAAACAGCCCAAACTCTGGCCAAAGCCATTTTTGGCAAGAATACACTACCCACAAACGCACTTCCAGCTCACGTGGCATGCACAAATAATAAACTAGCAACAATTCCTAGGACAATCCCCGGGAATCACAAAATACGACATTACATCTTAAAATAAAATACTTTGCTGTGCAAATACAAGTGTTTTATTACAGGTACCAAAATGTCTGTTGCTAAAAAAACCAAAAAAAATGGAAAGAGGGAAAGCAAATGAGCCCTACTCCGACTCCTCATCATCGACCTCATCAAACGTGAAGTCATTCATCTCGGCAAACTCGCCAGCCACGCCCTCATCATCCGAATACTGGACCCCCTCCTGAGGCAAGTACTCGAAGTAATCCGCAGGATCGAGCCCTGTAAAAGGATCAAAGAAGGAAGGCTCCGTCGAACCCTCTCCCTGTGACTCCCGCGCCGACAAGAACTAGTGAAAAATTGGCGGCCTCTGGACTCCCGAAGACGTCCCTACATCCGTACTATGTCGCCCCCAAACGGGTCCCTCCTGCTGCGGCTCTGGCTCAGCCTTCGACGGAGGAACGTCCACGGAATGCCTCGAAGGCATAGGCTCGTACGCCGGCACACGCCGCGAAGAGCTGCAAGACAGCTTCCCTGCCATCTTCTTCACAAAAGACCTCAACGCCACGTAACGGCGGGTCAACGTGTCTAAAGATCTTCCCGAGACCTGCACAAGCAAACAACGAAAGAAACGCTCAGCAAAAGAGATACAGTCATACTCAATAAAAGAGAAAAATACAGAAAAGATGCCAAGATGGAAAAGAGTAAGCACACTCACCGGCGCATCCGGGTCAACCCGATAGGCAGTAGGAGCCTGCTCAGGGACGGGTACCGACACCCACGGCCTTGACGAATCCCCGCGCACATATGTGAAGTCCGGCCCAGGCACCGGAACATCTGGAGGACATGGTGGGCCATCCCGCCTCTCTCTCGCCAACACCTGTGGCGTCCTCAGCTTCCTCCTGATGAAGGCCCCGTACTCCTCGCCAAACAAAATAAACTCCTCGGCACTCACGCCGCCCAGATACCTATCGTACTCTATCACATCCATGTCGCGGGGATGCGGGTGGATCCCTCGGAGCCATAGGGGCACACATGGGCCATGCTGCCAGAAGACCCTCTCCCCCAAGTACATAACATCACAAGTCAGGCCCCGTAGCATCTTCCTCTGCTGCGTCACCACGGGACCACCCTCAAGCTCGTCGCCGCCATACCGAGCCCAGGGATACAGCTCAAACTCCGCCGAGCTATCCCTCTCCAGGATCTCCTGCACATCTCGATAGGCAATGGTGAGCTTCCCCCTAATCGTCTTCCTCCTCCTCAACTGATGGGCCCAGCCCAACATAGCAGGATAGGCCTCCATGGCCTCAGCATCCCGATCCCACGGAAAGCACCGGAAGATCTCATAAAACCACACCTGCAACAAAATCAAAAAAAAGCTCAGGTCAAAAGAAGACGGAGAAATGACAAACTGCTAAATCACAAACAGCAATAAACTCATACCTCCAACGCAAAATCGAAGCATCCCAGAGAACTGGCCACGCCTCGGCTAAACCGGTCCAAAGAAAAATAGAGCTCGGCCAAGCCTGCCTCGCCCCAAGCAATCTCACCGACCCTCTCCAAATCCACCAAGCTCTCCAGTAGAGGAAAAGGAGACGAGGTAGCGTGATTCGAGAACAAAGTCTCGGACAGAGCAAACCACAAGAAAGAGCGTGCCAGCTGCTCAGCCATCACCAAGCCGGTACCCCAGCGATAGGCCCCGATGTTGGCCGTAATCTGCGCCTCCATATCCCCATATAACATGCCCAGGCCCCTACGAGTAGAAGGCGCGAAGCCCAGCAGCTCTGCCAACGTCCCATCGGACATCCTGTCCCGCCATCTCACTGGCCCTCCCTTGAAGGAAAGCCCAGTAATCGCAGCAAAGTCGGTGGGAGTCACCGTCACCTCTCCCCAGCTCAGATGGAAGGTATGTGTGGTGTCCCACCAATACTCAGACAAGGCCAGGAAGATGCCCTTGTTCTTCCTCGTCTCTGCAATCCCGGTAAGGTTCTCAACGAACGCGCCCAAACCAGAAGCAAAGACCAGCCTCTTAGGACTCGGCCTACCCTCCCTGGAGATATCCGGCAAATGCTGCCACAGCTCAACTACCGCCTCGAGCGACCCCCGAGACTTCATCTTCTTGGCCTTTCCAGACAAAAGGCCCCTCATCCTGCAGGTAAACACAGCAAAGGTATGTCAATCACAGTACTTATTGCAAAATACCAAAAGGAAACAAAAGCATAAAAAAAAAATCCGTCCCAACACGGCAAAGCATAAAAAAGGTCCGTCCCAACACGGCAAAACAAAAACAACCCGTCACGAAACATGGCACACATTGCACATAATTTTCCCCATGTAACCCGTCACAAAACACGGCACACACTGTACAAATTTTCTCAAAAGAGGGATTAAGCCCTACAAGACACATTTTCAAAAAAAAAACCCGTCACAAAACACGGCGCACATTGCACATAAACTCCCCATAAAGTCCGTCACAAAAACACGGTACACACTACATGACACATTTTCAAAAAAATCCGTCCCTACACGGTACACACTTTCAAGACAAAACCCGTCACAAAACACGGCACACGGCACGCTTTTTACACAAAGTCCGGCCCTACTGTAAGTACCCAAATCTGGCTCATGCCTTCCGGTTAAGTTTCCCGGCAATTCCGGCAAGTTTTCCGGTAATTCCCCGGACTTTCCTAGAATTCCGGAACAATTCCGGAACTGTTCCAAATCATATAAGGGAAAAAAGGACTACTTGGAGCCAAAGAAACACGTTTTTCTTTTATATGGAATTCCTTCTAGAAGACTGCCACCTTGCATGTTTCTAGAAGGAACTGCATGTGGCTACTTATGTCGTGCGACATAACCAGCCAGGAAGAGTTCTAGAAGGTTGCCACCTTGCATGTTTCTAGAAGAATCCAGAAGTGGCTACTTATGTCGTGCGACATAACCAGCCAGGAAGAGTTCTAGAAGGTTGCCACCTTGCATGATTCTAGAAGGAAAACGGTTATGGCTTATTATGTCGTGCGACATAACAAGCCCATGCAGGCAGCCTATAAATAGAGGCCTTCACCTCTCATTTTAGACACACCTCTTCCACCCCTCAGTCCCCCTCTATAGGGAATACGCCCAGAAGCCTCCTCTTTCCTCACATACCCCCCAAATCACCCCAATCCTCTCAAATCAATTCTACACACACTTCCCACATACACTCACTTCATATATACATCAAGAATCAAGGAATTCTCACGGTCTCAAGGCTGGACACCAACTCCGGGGGAGGACGCTAGAAGGCTCCTATATCTAACTTGATATAGTAGTTGTGGATCTTCAAGGGTAACGAGTTTCTACCCCTTTTCCACTCTCTATTTTCATTCAAATGTGAAATCTCTATGCTAAATGCATTTATAATGTAGTATTCTGATTAAAGTTGCATACTTTATGTTATATTACCCAGATCCACATTTTATTTCATTGCATTTCCCATAAAAGTCCCGATTTGGCTTGGTTTTGCATGAACACTCAAGATGAGTGTGGATCCCCCATATCCACACCCTCTTGAAGTGTTCATTATTGATAAACATGCTCCCTGAGATTTGTTTGTGAAGTAACTTGACCATTTTGGTGCCTTGTTACCTCTGCAAATCTACAGTATAGCCTTCGCAAAATGGCTAGTTATGTCACGCGACATAGGCGGCCTATGTCACGCGACATAAGTAGCAGGTTTTCGAAGCTTCACGGTTTCAAATTTGTAATGTCTGACGTTAACCTCCATAATGCTAATACCTGATGTTTAGATAATATCTATGTACATAATATGTCATCTTTTCATTAAAATACCATTCTCATACATAAAGGTGCATCCTTTGCACCAAAATCCCATTTTTCATGCATTAAAATCATTCCTTTTCCATTTAAAATCCCTTTTCACATTAAAGATGCACTCTTTGCACAAAGATCATTTCTTTACATAAAAAGCATCCATTTGCAATCAAATGCATCATTTTCAAACCAAAAATGCCATCTTTTCACTAAAGTATCATTTTTTATCATGCATTCCCCCATGTCCCCATTTGTAACCTTGGAACGGACCGGTGTAAAGTTCTTATCTTTACATTGTTCCTTCCATTAAAGGTTTCATGATTTCTTTAGAAAGGGACAACCTTGAACCCTATATCTCCAATTATCGCTTAAGAAAGAGTATGAAGCATCTATACGAGCTCAACCGTCTTAAAGCGTAGGATTGATGGGCTAAGGACTTTCCTTTTCTAAAGAACCTCATCTTTGACCAAAAAGAGAGACATTCTCTCGATCACGCAAGTCCCGAGGGTCCCAAGGTTAAAATGCGATGATTACAAGTCAAAGATGAGGACGGGATCATAATCCCAAATACATAAAATTCCAAGGAATCCCGAGCGACAACCAACAAATGGTTTGTACGTCCGGAAGACAACTTGGGACATTCCCCCCCTTATTTTCAAACACATGCACACAAGAAAGCACGCAAGCAAGCACGATTAATGAAATCTTGGGAGACTTGCTCCGGCAAGGCACTTTGGGTGAACGCCAAACGTTCTTCCCAAGGGGTAACTTAACCTCCGAACCCAAGTAAAAACCTTTTTTTCAAAGTTTTGAGGTAATCAAAATGGCGTGGCGACTCCGTTTTTCAAATAACTCGGATGTCTTCAAACTCGCGTGAATCCAACACAAAATTTGGGCACCACATTCACAGTTTGGCGACTCTGCTGGGGATAACCCAAAGGAGAAAAGCTTCTATTTTCAAAACTAAAATCGATACTCGGTATATAGGTGGAAACCATTTACCCTTCCTGTACACTCCCTGACGTGGGAGTTGGGATAACCGGTGGTTTAACAATCCACGTACCAGTATCCCTTTTCGAAAAAAACAATTTTGAAAAAAAAATAAAAGAAAGCTTTTCCCTTTGAGCGGGTTAGACTCCCGTCGCCGATTTCATTAATCATGCTTGCTTTCTTTACCATGCATTGCATCATTTGCATCTTGGAATCTGTGCATACTTTGAAACAGGAAACAACTCGAAAAATAGCAAAAGGAGTGGAACCTGGAAAATTGATCCATGCAGTCGTACGGCTCAATCCTCCTTGGATTCTGACCGGGCGACCTCAGTGGCAATTCCACCAGAAAATCATGGTTAATCCGGGCCCTAGCGGCTTGGGGCTACTCGGCTCCATGACCGAATGGGGCTCCTTAAAATTTATGTGCTTATGTCTTTGCATTTTCCCCGTCCCGAAAATCATTCCTTTAAAACACATTTATGAAAATCTCTCGTTTTAACTCAAAAGGAACATTTTTAGGAGACCGCACACTACGCGCATGATATATCTGTACACTTTGCACGCACGTCCTTCAAACCCGAGGGTGGTTCAGTGCGAGTCACGGACGGCCTTACGATGCTCCGGGCGCGCACGGAATCATCCCAGCCTCCCCATGGCAGCCAGGGTCGACCAATGCACAGTCCGTGTCACACGTTTCAAAAAACCGTGACTTTTGGTTGGTTTTTGGTCTAGTCCGTGTCATATAGCCCAGGTTGCATACCCTCGTAAAGGTCAAACCTTAGTTCATAACGGAAGAAGAACTACGCCAAAATTCCGACAAGGAAAAATTGGCGAGATCTCGACTCCGACATTAACTATTGACCTTGACCTGCACGGAATGCGTAAGAGTCAAGACCGAGTCTTTGCCAACAAATCAAAAGATCTTTCGCTCAAGCGAAGCTCTGCTAAAATTCCGACAAGGAAAAATTGGCAAGATCTTGACCGGCATTGACTTCGATTCTAACTCACGCCCGCGTATGCAACGAAGTTCAATGTGACACTGTGTCATCCGGCTTTTGCCGCCCGACCTATGCCTATTATATTCTCTCGGACATTACCGAAAGTCAAAACGTCATTCGCTCAAGCGAAATTCTGCCAAAATCCTATCAAGGCGGAGAAGACGAGACTTTCCGGTATTGCCTTGACTATAATCCGCATCGCTCGTGCGTTGAAAGTTCCTATGACTCGCTAGACCCGTTAGGAGCGTTCTTTACTCTCGGTCGGTGGGATCCGCGTGCCCTATAGGACCCTCGCCCGGGCCGCCCACCCTGGGAGGTCGAAATACAGGTGGAATACGAGGGGCTTATAGACGTAGTGACGGAACCCACTGATCCAGGTTCTAGAGTAGTTGCGAAAAAGAAGGGCAAACCCCCTTTTCCAACCAAATAGAAATAAATAAAAGACATTGTTTTAAGTAAATTTGAACAATTAATGTAATCATAATTGCATTTTCCTATCTCTGATATCCCTAATCGAGACCTCCTCGGTCCGGTTTCCGATTTTCTATCTCGACCTTTCACGGTCAAATCTCTAATCGAGACCTCCTCGGTCCGATCCCCGATTTTCTATTCCGACCTTTCATGGTCAAATCCCTAATCGAGATCTCCTCGGTCCGATTTCTGATTTTCTATTCCGACCTTTCATGGTCAAATCCCTAATCGAGACCTCCTCGGTCTGATTTCCGATTTTCTATTCCGGCCTTTCATGGTCAAATCCTAATCGAGACCTCCTCGGTCCGATTTCCGATTTTCCTATCTAGACCTTTCATGGTCAAATCCTAATTGAGACCTCCTCGGTCCGATTTTCGATTTCCCATCTCGACCTTTCATGGTCAAATCCTTAATCGAGACCTCCTCGGTCCGATCTCCAAATTTCAATCTTGACCTTTCAAGGTCTCATCTTTTCCGATCAATTAGGATTAGGAGAAAATGTGAGCGATAAGTGCATGTTACTTGAGCCTTTAGCCTAAACACTTACCTCCAAGTCTAAATCTTACCTACCTTACCTATCCCCGAGCCTAAACCTTGCCTGTCCCTTTCCCGCAGCGAGAAAGAAGTGGGCTAGAATACCGGGTCCGGCTTTTCGTAAAACCTTAGGTTCGGACAGGTTCATCGGCTCGGAGAGTCGAATGGCGATTTGACAGAAACGGTGAGGGCGCAGGAAATCGGATGTTTAGGAAGGAAGAGTTAGTCCTGGCTTTGGAAAATGCCCGAAGGTTCATGAAGAGCCTGTCATTGCTCATCGATGCTCTTCGCCGCAATGGAGTTCAAGTAACGCTTGAGTCCAACGGTTCCTCGGTAGTGGTCGAAGATGAGACTCCGAAGTAGCCATCTCGGCTCCCCCACCTATAACCAATACCTTCCTCCATCCACATATGATCCCTTGCCAAGGACCACTTCTCCTCACCCTTTCCAACATCCCAGCTCATCGGGGCCCCATTACCCTCGGCTCCTCGTAACGGATTGGGCTTCACCCCACTGTCTCTCACTTTCAAAGAATACCGCGCTTATGCTCCAACCTCACATAATCGTTTGAGATATGTGGCTATGTTCGAAGCCCCTATACTCGCTTTGAATGCGATCATGAGTTGCCAAAGGATGATCCAAGTTTTCCACTGTCACTGCCGGACTTAACGAATTCAGCCGTCGCCTTGCCGATACAAGTCCTGTTGCCGGTTCCCGGTAACCCGAGAGTCCCCGATTGACCCCCATGTGGCAATATTGATGGAACAAGTGAAACAAATGCAAGAGAAGTTTGACTTCATGATGAGTATCAATACTCCTTGACCCCGCACGTCGAACCAAGCAAGGATATGACTCCACCAAGCATGACTCAATGCCACCAAAGCACCAAAACAAAGAACCGTACCCATGTCAGCACCAGTTCCTCACAAAGGAAAGAGTGTCGTAGCCTCCTTCAGCCAAATCCAACAATGGAACCAACTGGACAATGGAACTCCGAGTCTTGAGAACAACAATGTCTCCCGAAAACTCCGCAATACGGATATGCCTTTAAGCAAGATTCGGAAGAACCGATAAAAGAAAAGGCGATAAAGCCACCGGAGAATTGGAAGCCCGGGAACCCCAAAGTATTCGGTTGGATGAGTCCAAGCCTTGTCTTTTCCATCAATACCATGGGCACAACACTCGATGATTGCACCTATTTGAGGCATGAGATCCAGAAGTTGATAGAAAATGGGAAGCTCGAGAACCTCCATGGGCCAAAAATAGAAAGCTATGGTAAGAGGTCGATTCAGGATGTACAAGGTCAGAAACGTCAGCCTGATGATTTTGGGATGCCCATGAGCCAAGTTTTCGATGATTTGGTGAAACGAGGCCTTCTCACACCTCTCGAGAATTATAAGCCAAGAAACCCAGGTAGAGTTGACAGGACCAAGTTCTGCGAGTACCACAAGTATTTTGGGCATGTGACAGACAAGTGTGTGGATCTGAAGAAAGAAATTCGGTGGCCGATCTACGAAGGAAAGCTCAAGTTACCCGCGGTTCAACTCCGCGAAGAGTAGCTAGACTAGGGTCTACCTATCCTTAAGTAAAAAAAAAAAAAAAAAAAAAAAAAAAAAAAAAAGAAAGAAAAAATAGTCTCTACCAACCTTCGTAGGTTCTAGTACTTTTCTCTTTCAATCAAGTCCTCTACGGACATTGTAATTAATCTTCAATTTTCTATAAAAGAGTCTTCTTCTTTTCTTGCTAGACTTAAGACATTATTTGCACACCTACATTACATTTAATGAAATGGTTTTATTTTATATGATCACTTGCATTGCTCAACAAATAATCTCTTGAAATAATTAACATACTGATTAATCGGTGTGAGAAACTCAACTAATGCCATCAAGCCATACACTTTCCTCACCCCACAAAAGGCCTTCATCAAAGCCATACACTTTTCCAAACCATGTCCTCCCCATCACCTTGACCAAGTCAACGACGGCGGCATCATCAAGGGACAGCAAAAGGCCACTCAGCTTCAAAAGATTAACCCCGTGTCGGCAACAACCTAGGAGCTTGGCTTAGACCTCAAGGATATCAAGAATGTTCAAGCAGGGGCTCGCCTTGGCCTTCAAGTGCTTCAGAAAATCAAAAAAAAATAATAATAAATAAAAAAAAAATGCAGTGCAAAAAGAGTAATACCCAGCTAGGCTGAAAATCCCAGAAAAGGGCAGTCTAGGCAAAAAACAGGGTTGCACATATATAAAAAAAATCTTAGTGCAAAAAGAGTAATACCTACTAGGGCCGAAAATCCCAAAAAGGGCAAGCCTAGGCAAAAACAGTGGTTGCACATATAAAAAAAAAGGCCAAGGACCCAGCACCGCCCATTAAAAAGCTTGACGAAAAGGCAAGATCAAAGCTCAGAGAATGAAAGTTGTCGATCGGGCGGTCGAAGCAAAGTCAGAAGCATTTCATAAGCCTGTAGATCCTTTCTCCCCCAATGAAAGAGGAAGCAATTGAAGCAGCCGTCCAAAAATGACTTGGTCAAGGAATCATCCCGAGGCCCAAGCCTCACCATCCAATCTTTTCATCCGAGCCTTTTCACTAAAAGGAACCACAAATCCCATTTCCCAAAGCCAAACACAGTCCGGCCAAGGCCGAACTACGGCGACCTGAGCTCCTCACAACGAGGGGAACGTAGGCAACCAGCAATGGTCCGGTCATAAACATATCCAAATTCCTGAAAACCCGGTCTCATCAAATGACCTCTCCCATAAGACACAGTTAGATTCCAGAAAACCCGGTCTCATCAATGACCTCCCTATACACAAACTTTTCTTTCACACCAGCCAACCTTGGTCCACGACATTGGTTGACTTTCTCCTCATGATTAATAAGAATGTTTTTTCATATCGAGATTAATGGTTGAATAACCCGAACATCAATAAAGGGTTTTAAGCAATCTTGTGATCATTGTAAATAAAACAAGTTTTCAGATGTCTTGACAAGTCTTCCTTTTCTACATCTTAGGAAAAATAGTGCTAAACACTGATTTTCTGTCAGCAGGGGCTTCCATACACTTTTACCAACCTTTCTACGCTTATACTCTCCCAAAAGAGTCAAACCCAAAGCGAGTTTTGTGCCTACATCGAATAAGGCCATCAGAATAATACAAAAATCGGGATCTATTCCCACTTTTCGAAAAAATATGCCCCTGCATGTATACATTTCTAAAATCTTTTATTTCACATCTTCTTAAGGTTGACTGATTGACTAAAAAAAAAAAAAAAAAAAAAAAAAGAAGGATAGGTTTTCCCTCTTACGCTACAATTCGCATTAGGGCTGCCTTGGAACTCTTCAAAGTTGGGTCTTTGCCAAGTCATTCCTTTAAACTGGGGCTTCTTTAGCCATTTTTGGGGTCCGCCTCAGGTTCCTCGCCCATAAGATGGATCCAGTCTTGGTCAGATCAACCTCAGGATCAATTTTACAGTACCAATCATATTGGGATCTTCTCCTTAGACCGGGGCTTCACCAAGACCTCGCCTACTCAGTTTGTCCAGCCGGGGCTTTGCCACCAGGGTTTTGCCAATGAAAGGATCTTTCCTTACTTCAACAAGATATGGGGCTTTTGCAGAAAGTATTTCCTTAGACCGGGGCTTCGATAAGTTGCATCCATCCCTAGAAGAGAGGATTGGTCACTTCGACATCTGTTAGCATCAGCTTCAAATGCTAGAGTGTGAGAAAAGAACATTCACCGAGACCCGAGGTTCAAACCCGGGCCTCACCAAGAGGGAATGCTAGTCCACGTAGACAACATCTCAGCAACAACAGCAGTTCAGTCCGCACCCAAGGGATACAACCCCACCTGTTTGAAACCCGTCTTAAACAATTCCCAAATACGTTCCATATGTACATCCAGACCCAGTCCCTACCATGTTTCCAAGAGAAAAATCATCCCTAGGCTCAAGTAACGTGCCAATTGCTAATGATAACGTTTTCTCCCAAAAATGCCTTCGTTACTTCCGTTATAACGAGATAACGCCAGGCGACAGTTTCCTAATTGTCAAAACGTCGAAAATCCTAGACATCGTTCCTAACTGTTTAGGTAATGCTTGAACTACGATCAAGGCTTGATTCCTCCGGGATACGTAGGTAGCCTTTCATAAAGGTTCAGCCATCCGACCACATTGGTCACCTTTTCCCTTTTCCATTCTCCAATGGTGCGTAAGCTTTTCATAAAAGTCCAATTTTATGACCATATTGGTCACCCCTTTTGATTTGGAACATTCCTATGAAGGATTGGTTGTTTGACCTCCTAGGTCACCCCGTTTCCATCCTTATAGGAAGGGACCGAATATCTCTTTGCCATTGTCCCAAGGAGGCCAGGTAGGTGATCTCTTTGATCCCCCAATTCCAACCTGTGACTGCAGTTCCATTCCAGTTCCAAAGGCAATGAAAAGCACAGTTCAGGCTTATTAAGTCGCGCGACATAAGAAGCCATGTCGTGCGACATAACAAGCCACATCAGACATCAGACATCAGCAGCATCCTGTTTTCCCCAGGGCAATCCCCGACATGTCAAAAGCTGCAAATACCATTCATACACTTCTCAAATGCATAGGGGAAGGGTCCTTTACCCCATGTACACCCATTGCATTCATATTCAAGCCAAAAATCCATTCAAATCATTCATATTCAAGCCAAATACCATACCATTGTTATTTCATAAGTGCGTACCACAAAAGGCTAACAATGTACGTACAAAATGAAATAGGCCAAGTCCAAAAGATGTGCATAGCAAAAATAAATGACATGTTTTCCCTAAAAGGGTACAATAACCAAAAAATCCATAAATGTCTAAGGGGAAAGGGGGCTACTCTGAATCCTCTCCATCACCCTCTTCATCATCCTCTCCCTCATCTCCATCCTCGTCGTCATCCTCAGCCTCCTCTGGCTCATCATCAGGGTCGTCCGAAGGTGCCTCGTAGGCTATGGTCCCCGTGCGATAGTAGTCGTTGAGCTCGGTGATAACAGTAGAGTCAAGCTCGTAGTCTGTAGCCGTCTCAGTTCCCCCATCCTCATCATCATCATCGTCAATCTCAATGGGTCTGTAAAGAGGCACATTTGCAGTCTTTGTCCGAGGCGTCGGTCCTCTAGTGCTCCCGCTGGTGCCCACGTCATCAGAGCGGCTCTTCTTCCTTCTCGGTTGACTAGGTGGAGAGATATCAATCGAACCCTGTGACCGGCACTGATTCTTCCAGAAACTCATGCCTTTCTGGAGCTTGCCAATCATGCCCACAGCGCGGTATATGCCCCCGGTCAAGTGCCCGTAAGTTCGAGCCGACACTGTTACAAGTGCATATAACAAGTGTCAAAATACGCTTCTTGATAGCAGAAAGAGATGCAAGCAATCCAAAGAGATGTAAGGAGCAGTACTTACAGATCTAGAACCTCGCGGGAGCACCAGATGAGGATGAGTCTGTGACATATCAATGTGAGCTCGCCTCATGCGACCGCCACCCTGATAATCAATGAAAGTCGGGGGCAAAGGAGGTCTAGCTACGTAGCCAGTCGAAGGCCCCGCGCTATGAGCGCCATAACCAACCCTGGTCTCGCGGGGACCGAAGATGTCTAGCCACGTACAAAGTATAGTCCTCCCGTGTGTAGAGATGTGCCGCCATGCCTACAATCGAGCATCTACATTCGCCAACCGGCGAGGCACCACATCCTAGGCGGGAGGATCATCGTGGATCCGAGCGTGCCTATTCGGCCCATGCTTTGTCTATATACCCTCTCTCCTAGATACAAGGCGTCTCCTGACAAGCCCACTAGCAGCTTGCGACACTGCTGTCAAGTGCGCAGCATGATCCAAATCCAGTCATCGTAACGGCTACCCAGTGGGAACAAGCTCGGCCTTCCGTGGAATCCCTATCAGGCATGTCAGCGTATCATGGTACGAGGCCGTGATCCTGCACCTCGAACCCTCCGGTGTCCGGGTCTGTTTCCTGGCATTCTTTGTCCACCGACGAAGAGCAGGAAAAGTGGTGGCAGGAAACTCATCCTGTATCTGCCACTCATAATGCCTAAAGTACTCGAAGGCCCAAGCCTCGAAAAGGAGAAGAAGAAGTCAAACAGGGAAAACAAGGGATATAATGAAATGCGCAAAAGAAAAAGATCAAGGTGAGAGAATACCTCGAAAGCCGATGAAAGCAGTGAAGTACTTCGCCTTCCTACCGACGTCATCTAGGGCCAAATACATCTCGCCTAAGCCTCGCTCCCCAGACAGATTCCCGACAAGTATCCCGTGCTCTCAAAAGCTCCAATAGTGAAACCAAGGCAGTAGATGCGCCTGTTAATGAACAGCATGTCGGAAAAGCCCACCCATACAAAAGCTCTAGCCAATCTCTCGGCTCTCGCCGGCTCTCAACGGGATCATCTACCACAAGTAGTCCCCGCTTCCGCCCTCAATCGTGCCATGTAGCACTCTAACTCATATCCATTCCCCTTCTTGATCCGGGGAACGAAACCAAGTAAGCCCATAAAATCATCATCGCAATAGCCGGGGCTCAACTCCCGTACGTGCTCCTCTATGTAGAGCGGCTCATCCGTAGCGGCGCCCCGTGATGACCGCAAAGTCCAGCCGGAGTGACTGTCGTCTCACCCCAAGAGAAGTGAAATGAGTGAGTGGTCTCCCACCGTAACTCTCTGAATGCCCTCACTCGCATCCACACTCCTCTCGTGTGCCCCCGATGGCCTTCGCCATCTCAAAATTGCCCTAGCCCAAGAACCGTAAATCATGCCCTTAGGCGAGTCTACTCGCTCCCGGCTACCCGGCAAGCTATCCCATAGCCTCGCCAATCACCTCGTGGGAGCCACGGGTGCGCAATCCCTGCAAGAAAGCATGGCACAAGTATTAATATTTCGTGCTATTTCTGAAAATCATCTCAAGCAAAAATGGGTCAAAACAGATCAATGAATGGCATGCATTACACCTCCCAGATCAATCTATGATTTCATGCTAGTTCATGATTTAATTCATAAGCCCGGCCCCGAAGGCATTCGCCTAAATCAATTTCGCCCAAATTGAAAGAAATTTTCAAGAAACCCTAGGTTTCTTACCTCTTCCTTCTTCCGAACATCCGAAGTATGCTCATCGAGCTGTGGGTAGAAATCTCCTCTTGGTGCTTCCGGAAGAAACGGCCGTTGATTCCTTTGCACCCCCTTTCTTCGAGTAGCTAAGTTAGCATGTTGAGAAGCCCTCTTGGTCGGATAGAGCCTAGGAGGCATTCTTCAATTGAAATCGAACTAAAAGTGTTTGATTTCTCTTGATTTCTCTCAATCCCCCTCTGATGTTTGCTCTCTCTCTCTTCTCACTGTCACCTCCCTCTCAATTTCAAGTCCAATTGAATTTCAAATGGCGACTGTGCGTGTTTTTAATGATTCTGTCCGCAGGGCCTGTTATGTCGTGCGACATAATAAGCCTCTGTGGCTTGTTTTTACAATTTTGCCCCTGAAGGCTCAATTTTACGATTTTATCCCTCATAGGCCTGTTTTACCCTTTGTGCCCCTAGACCTTTCACTTGGGCATGCAATTTCCGTTATCTTTTAACCAAGATAACATCTTTTTCAGAAAATATCCCTTATCTCTTAAGCAATTAAGCTTTCTTCCCAGTCGCCTCCGTTAATTCCGTTATAACGGGATAATGCTAGGTGACAACCTCCGAATTGTCGAGTTCTTCTTAACTTAAGCTACCTCTGTCATGAATAGTGACGTATGCTTAAGTCACTCAAGTCATTGGCAACCCATATCTCTGATTCGAAAGAGATTGAGACGTATGCTCAAGTTTTTCTATCTTTAGTTACCCATATCTCTGATTCGAAAGAGATTGAGACGTATACTCAAGTTTTTCTATCTTTAGCTACCCATATCTCTGATTCGAAAGAGATTGAGACGTATGCTCAAGTTTTTCTATCTTCAGATACCCATATCTCTGATTCGAAAGAGATTGAGAAGTACACTCAAGTTTTTCCAAGCAAGTTTTTCCAAGCTTTAGCTTCCTCTATCTCCGTCATAAAAGAGATAGTACCTTAAGCTTTAGCTTCCGTTAGAATGAATTAATGTCAGGTGACATCCTCCAGTAATTGTCAATCGTGTGACATCCTCCAAGAATTGTCAATCGTGTGACATCCTCCGGTAATTGTCAATCGTGTGACATCCTCCAAGAATTGTCAATCGTGTGACATCCTCCAAGAATTGTCAATCGTGTGACATCCTCCAAGAATTGTCAATCGTGTGACATCCTCCAAGTAATTGTCAATCGTGTGACGACTTCCATTAATTGTCAAAATCTCAAGAATCCTAGACATCGTTCCTAACTATCTAGTGATGCTCGAACTACGACTGTGCTTGATTCCTCCGGGATACGTAGGTAGCCTTTTATAAAAGGTCCACCATTCGACCACTTTGGTCACCCCGTTTCTTTGTCACTCCTCGTTGATAAAGCAGCCCCTCATAGAGGTTCAGATGTCCGACCACCTTGGTCACTCCTAGCATATCCCCAGTAGGATCAATTTCTTGACCTCCTAGGTCATTTTCTCTTCTATTTCCCCAGCAAGAGACCAGTTTCTCTTCCTCCTCCCCCAGCGGATCCTAATTCCGAACTACGGCCTGGCTTGATTCCCCACTCGGGATACGTAGGTAGCCTTTTATAAAAGGTCCAGCCACTCGATCAACTTGGTCACCCAATCCGTCTCGGCATTCGCCAGATTGGATCCTTTTCTATCGACAACCCCACTCGCCCTGCAAGTGACGTTGCCGAGGGGCTTCTGTAAGTACCCAAATCTGGCTCATGCCTTCCGGTTAAGTTTCCCGGCAATTCCGGCAAGTTTTCCGGTAATTCCCCGGACTTTCCTAGAATTCCGGAACAATTCCGGAACTGTTCCAAATCATATAAGGGAAAAAAGGACTACTTGGAGCCAAAGAAACACGTTTTTCTTTTATATGGAATTCCTTCTAGAAGACTGCCACCTTGCATGTTTCTAGAAGGAACTGCATGTGGCTACTTATGTCGTGCGACATAACCAGCCAGGAAGAGTTCTAGAAGGTTGCCACCTTGCATGTTTCTAGAAGAATCCAGAAGTGGCTACTTATGTCGTGCGACATAACCAGCCAGGAAGAGTTCTAGAAGGTTGCCACCTTGCATGATTCTAGAAGGAAAACGGTTATGGCTTATTATGTCGTGCGACATAACAAGCCCATGCAGGCAGCCTATAAATAGAGGCCTTCACCTCTCATTTTAGACACACCTCTTCCACCCCTCAGTCCCCCTCTATAGGGAATACGCCCAGAAGCCTCCTCTTTCCTCACATACCCCCCAAATCACCCCAATCCTCTCAAATCAATTCTACACACACTTCCCACACACACTCACTTCATATATACATCAAGAATCAAGGAATTCTCACGGTCTCAAGGCTGGACACCAACTCCGGGGGAGGACGCTAGAAGGCTCCTATATCTAACTTGATATAGTAGTTGTGGATCTTCAAGGGTAACGAGTTTCTACCCCTTTTCCACTCTCTATTTTCATTCAAATGTGAAATCTCTATGCTAAATGCATTTATAATGTAGTATTCTGATTAAAGTTGCATACTTTATGTTATATTACCCAGATCCACATTTTATTTCATTGCATTTCCTATAAAAGTCCCGGTTTGGCTTGGTTTTGCATGAACACTCAAGATGAGTGTGGATCCCCCATATCCACACCCTCTTGAAGTGTTCATTATTGATAAACATGCTCCCTGAGATTTGTTTGTGATGTAACTTGACCATTTTGGTGCCTTGTTACCTCTGCAAATCTCAGCTGTAAAGCCTCTGCAAAATGGCTAGTTATGTCACGCGACATAGGCAGCCTATGTCACGCGACATAAGTAGCCAGTTTTCAGAAGCTTCACAGTTTCAAGCTGTAATCTGACGTTAACCTCCATAATGCTAATACCTGATGTTTAGATAATATCTATGTACATAATATGTCATCTTTTCATTAAAATACCATTCTCATACATAAAGGTGCATCCTTTGCACCAAAATCCCATTTTTCATGCATTAAAATCATTCCTTTTCCATTTAAAATCCCTTTTCACATTAAAGATGCACTCTTTGCACAAAGATCATTTCTTTACATAAAAAGCATCCATTTGCAATCAAATGCATCATTTTCAAACCAAAAATGCCATCTTTTCACTAAAGTATCATTTTTTATCATGCATTCCCCCATGTCCCCATTTGTAACCTTGGAACGGACCGGTGTAAAGTTCTTATCTTTACATTGTTCCTTCCATTAAAGGTTTCATGATTTCTTTAGAAAGGGACAACCTTGAACCCTATATCTCCAATTATCGCTTAAGAAAGAGTATGAAGCATCTATACGAGCTCAACCGTCTTAAAGCGTAGGATTGATGGGCTAAGGACTTTCCTTTTCTAAAGAACCTCATCTTTGACCAAAAAGAGAGACATTCTCTCGATCACGCAAGTCCCGAGGGTCCCAAGGTTAAAATGCGATGATCACAAGTCAAAGATGAGGACGGGATCATAATCCCAAATACATAAAATTCCAAGGAATCCCGAGCGACAACCAACAAATGGTTTGTACGTCCGGAAGACAACTTGGGACATTCCCCCCCTTATTTTCAAACACATGCACACAAGAAAGCACGCAAGCAAGCACGATTAATGAAATCTTGGGAGACTTGCTCCGGCAAGGCACTTTGGGTGAACGCCAAACGTTCTTCCCAAGGGGTAACTTAACCTCCGAACCCAAGTAAAAACCTTTTTTTCAAAGTTTTGAGGTAATCAAAATGGCGTGGCGACTTCGTTTTTCAAATAACTCGGATGTCTTCAAACTCGCGTGAATCCAACACAAAATTTGGGCACCACATTCACACCTACGCGGCAATTTTTCACAGTGTACATACAAGGAATAGCATAAGGTACAAAATACCAAAGCATGCATTTCAAAGAGAGGCACTTTATTTTCACAAATAAGAGCTAATCTCCACATTTTTGCACAAAAATCACATACCCACAATTCTTACATGCTCAATTTCAACAATTCATCGCGAATTTCACAAAAAAGCATGGCAATAACAAAAAGCCCCAAATATGCGAAGAATTAAAACCTAGTTCTTGCATACAATAATTCAAACAAGAATCAAGACAAAATTGATTTCTTACCTCCCCGGCGATCCTATCTCGCATATTGTGCACCTCCGGATTCGGATACAACACATCTGAATTCCTCGACGAAGGCACAAAGGAAGTGCAATTCCTTTGAAGGTCCGCCCTTTGCTCAATGGCCCCTTGACCCCGTTGACAACGACCTCTTCTTGCTCTTTCCGCCATAACAAGCAATTCAAGCAAAATGTGGAGGATTTACTTAGGAAATTTTGATCAAAACCAAGGTTTTCTCTCCCTCTCTCTCTCTGTTTTTCACGAACTGGAAGGGAAAAAATGGGGATTGCCTCGTTGCTGAAGCTGGTCAAACGCCTGGGAAATCAAAATTTCACGAAGGTCCGTACGGACCTCTTTGCAAACACAGAAGGTCCGTACGGACCTCTTTGCATCATTTGGCCAAATTACTCATTTGCCCTTATAATCTTTGCCCCTGGCTGTCCAAGGGCCTATTTCAGCAGATTCAATGCAGTTTGGTCCTTAACCCAACAAAACCAACACCGACCGTCATCGTAAGTCCGAATTTAGCCCACTAAACGGTAAACCAAACCCCCGCCGTCATCGTAAGCCCGAACCTCGCCCACTAAACGGTAAAACAAACACAAAAGGCACAAACGCCTCCAAACACAAATCCCAAGGCACAAAACATCTCCAAAACCCAAAACGGTGAACCAAACACCGGCCATCAAAGTAAGCCCGAAATCACCACCTCAGCGGAAAAAACTCAAACGAAAACTCTGGAAAACCCATACGAGACTACGCGTCCCCAGCAGATAAACACCGACAGTCATCGTAAGTCCAACCTTTTCCCAGCGGACAAAACGCGAGGCAATCACGCCTCTCAAAAATCAAGCACAAGGCAATCACGCCTTCCACAACCACAGTCAGAGGACAAGTCACGCCCTCACGCACGACACAACCACAGTCAGAGGACAAGTCACGTCCTCACGCACGACACAACCACAGTCAGAGGACAAGTCACGTCCTCACGCACGACATAACCACAGTCAGAGGACAAGTCACGCCCTCACGCACGACACAACCACAGTCAGAGGACAAGTCACGTCCTCACGCACGACATAACCACAGTCAGAGGACAAGTCACGTCCTCACGCACGACACAACCACAGTCAGAGGACAAGTCACGTCCTCAAGCACGACACAACCACAGTCAGAGGACAAGTCACGTCCTCACGCACGACAAAACCTTAGTCAGAGGATAAGTCACGTCCTCACGCATGTCAAAACCTCAGTCAGAGGACAAGTCACGTCCTCACGCACGACACAACTACAGTCAGAGGATAAGTCACGTCCTCACCACTATCCGCAACCCGGAAGGCTTTAAACCACTCGGTCCGGGAGACCGCATAAATCAGCCAAATCACTATCCGCAGCCCGGAAGGCTTTAAACCACTCAGTTCGGAAGACCATATAAACCTCCCAAATCATTATCTCCAGCCCGGAAGGCTTTAAATTACCCGATCCGGAAAACCGTAAAATTTCCACTCCAGGACACCACCACGTCCTCACAGTCGACCTCAGCAGTCACATCACTTCAGGGCACCCCCACACCCGAATACACTCACAATTTCACGATGTCGGAACTACGATCAGGCTTGATTCCTGCCAGGGATACGTAGGAATCCTATCATAGGGTCCAGCCAACCGACCTATATGGTCACACAGGATGCCACCACGTCCACACCACTGACCTATACGGTCACACACAGGAAGCCACCACGTCCTCACAATCGACCTAAACGATCACCCACAGGACACTGACATGTCCACACACAGAGTCTCAATTAGAGGACATCACACGTCCTCGTACACGACAACGCTCACCCCACACACGAACTACGACCAGGCTTGATTCCCGCTTAGAGATACGTAGGAATCCTGTTACAGGGTCCAGCCAACTGACCTAAACGGTCACACAACAGGACACTGCCATATCCTCACAAACCGACCTACACGGTCACCTCCTCTCTCGTGCACGAGATCCAGATCAGGACCCTTATCTTATCGACGACCCCACTTCCTCCATAAGTGACGTCTTCGAGGGGCTTCTGTAAGTACCCCAATCTGGATCACCCTCTTCTGAGCACCCGGAAAACACCGCAGACCCATTCAAACGCAGTCTCGAACACCCGAAACCCTCAAAAACCCTCACGAACTCTCAAAAACCCTCAAAGATCCAAAAAACCACCAACCAAACCAAGGGGGGCCTTTCTGGGACAAAAAAACACAAAAGGACTTTTTAGGAATTATGCAAAAATTGGAAAAACATAGAAGGTCCGTACGGACCTCTTTGCTATCAGACATCATAATTACGAAATCCTCTTAAAGTCCACATTATTCCCTCAAATATGGGAAAACTAAATTTTTAGTTTTGCATAAAGGTCCGTACGGACCTTCTTGCAATTTTTCCCACACTATAAATAGAGGGATTCCCCTCCCTTATTTCACACATCTCCCTCTTTTTCTCTCTCCCTAAGCCCTCTGGCTGCCCCTCTAAGTCCTTTCGAGGCACTCCCGGTCCCTTTCGGTTCCTTCCGGGGCCTTCCGAGCTCCCTCGCGGTGCTCCAAAGACCTACCGAGCGCTTCTGAGACGCTCCCACACTGCCTCGAGGCACTCTCGAGGTATTCTGAGGCCCCTCGTGATACTCCGAAGCCTTGCCTGGTCTTTCCCGAGGCGTCTCGGCCCTTTCTGAGCCAAACCGACGATTCCGATGCACACCTGAACTCTGCCCGAACGCAACCGACGATCCCGACGCACGCCGAACCTCTGCCCGAACGCAACCAACGATCCCAACGCACGCCGAAACTCTGCCTGAGTGCACACCTGATAATCCCGAGGCACGCCGAAGCTCTGTCCGCAGACAACCGGCACATTCCGAAGCAATCCCGATCCGTCCCGAAACACTATTCCATCCTCAAACACTATTTCCCAGTGGAAGACAGACACGAACCAACATTGGTAAGGCTTCCTTCTATTACTATTTCACTACATTTCAATACGTAGTGTACAATGTAGACATCCGATACAGCATGCATTTTTAAAAAGCACACACACACACACACAAAACATTTAAAGAAATAAGGGGTACCGAAAGACTCATTTTTACGAGACGACTCGGGTGAGCTCTAATATTCTAATATTCTCTTCTCGAGGAGTAACCTGACCTCCGAACTCAAAATCTCATCACACAAAAAATAGTTTATTTTTAAACTGATGCCTTTTCTCAATGTTTTGGGCTTAATCAAAACGGCGTGGCGACTCTACAAGCAAAAACACAGCGAGACACCTCCACCAACACAACGCAATGCAAACACAGCGTGGCGACTCTACAAGCAAAGATATCTGGTCAAAGTCCGGATCCGGATAATTTCAATTTCAAACACAGATGTTATGCTGGCACTTTTAAACAAAGATTCTGGCACTTTCAAAAAATGATGCTGGCATCTTGCAACACTGATGCTGGAATATTATTAACCATATAATAACAAAGAATGACATTACAAAACAAGTGTACTAGCATTATATTTAATAAACAATGGCTCTTCTAAAATTTGGTTACAAAAATATCAAATCAAGTGTTCATTCGGGGTCTTCGAATCATACTCATTAGTAATTAGTTTTCTTCATTTAAACTTTATTTTAGGTTTTCTTTTTCTACCTTTTGTCTCTGCACGAACAGGGTCCGTCACTGTAGGTGCACTGAATGTTGTGATTGTTGAAGCACTATTATTTTCACTGGTTGTTGGTCCAACATCTTGTACTTTTCGGGAGAGTAATTCTTGTATTAGAAGTGTATCTCTATTAAACCCATCTTCTAGAATTCTTCTTACATCAATGTCTTCATGGCATGTCATCATCAAATCTTAGTACTTTCTTGCCATTTGTTGTTTCCAAGGAATTGAATTATTTTGCTCAGTTGCAGTAGTAGATATCCCTTGGTAAGTTTTATTCCATACAGTTGATTTGACTGTCTTTGTCCACCTTTTTTTAATGTACTCTTCCGTTATCCAATAATATTTGTCAAGTTGAGGACCTTAATGCGATGAAAGCACAACCAACCGACCTCACTAAAATGATTGTATGAACATTTGACAGTTATCGTTTCATTAGTTCGCGTGAAAAGTACCCTTTCAAACTTTTCCGAATAGTTCTCATGAGCAACTTCAAACAACTTGTTGTTTTCATCTATGCAAAAGCCAATATTATACTTTGCAGCAAAAGAAGCCTTGACCTCATTCTCAAAAAATCATAATATTTTTGCCATGTAAACCTCCCTTGCATGTCTTATTAAACCACCATATATTTCTGTGCGAGGCTTTGAGTTTATTGAATCAAATTTCTTTCGTTGCTCCATGCTTCTCCAACGTTTTACTGTCTCGTTGAATATATCAAAGAACTGTGTAAGGGATGCGCTTCTATTTGCTTTGAAACATATGGCATGATTCGTGCTCTCACTTCTCTGTGAAGATAATATGCCAGCTGAGAAGAAATCTTTACTCAAGGCTGTACACCATTTTTCTCTTAAGTTATATAAACGATTGAACCATCTGTTCTCAAGAAGGTTATATTTTTCTAGCATTGAATGCCAAAAATTTTCAAACTTCAACTCATCACTACATCCTCTCAAGCAATGGTTGAATTCCTTTTTAAATTCTTCATCTGTCTTTAGTTATCCAAAGTGTGCTATGGCATTTTGTTGAATGTGCCACAAGCATAACATATGTCTTGTTCTTCCCTCAAAAACCTGTCAATAAGTTATAACATAGTCAAACACTGGCATTGGCACTATAAAAGAATAACACTGACAATTATAAATCTAACACTGGCTCTTCATAACTCATGAACTAGCACTAACTAACTCAAAAACTGGCATTTACTAAACCAAGCACTGGCACATATAAAAAGTTGTTGCAAATCATATAATTTAGTCAAACATATTGATTTAGGCAATTAATTTGGTCAGTCTAAAAAGTTGTTACACAACAGTCACCTACTCTAGTCAAAACAACAAACAGTTAATGTTAGTCAAACAACAAACAGTGAATATTAAAGCATTTACAAATCAAACAACAAACAGTGTAGGTAAAGCAGTTATGAATAGGAAGGGGCTTGTACCAACTTGGTCAAACATGATAAGGACAAACACTGGCATAATTACATACAAAACTGGAAGTTAATAGACAAAAACTTTGTAAAAAACAGTTGGTGTAAAAAGCTGTTAATGACAACAATATTATGAACTATAAATATTAATGTCAACAATATTATAGTCAAACATTTACAATTCACTTACTCTAGTCAAACATATTAAATTTTGTTAGTAGGTATATGCACTTTAAATAGGAAGGGGCTTAACACTGGCACTTTATAACATATGAACTGACACTTACTAACCCAAGAACTGGCACATACTAAACCAAGCACTGACACATATAAAAAGCTTGTACCATCTTGGTCAAACATGATAAGGACAAACACTGGCATAATTACATACAAACACTAGCAGTTAATAAGATAAAAACTTTGTAAAAAACTGTTTGTGTAAAAAGTTGTTAATGACAACAGTATTATAGTCAAACATTTACAATTCACCTACTCTAGTCAAACATATTAAATTTTGTTAGTAGGTATATGCACTATAAATAGGAAGGGACTTGATATTGCAAAACTACATCTCTTCTTTCATTAAAATTAGTTCTCTAATAATTTCAAGCAATACGTCCTCAAGTGATGAGTTTGACTCTAATGAGAAAGAGTTTAGGAGTGCCTTTTCTGAAATGACAAAGAAACTCCACTTTGGTCATCTTCGTATCCCTCAAACTGACTGGACATCTCCAGTTAAGTTGTATGTATGCCCTCTATAGCCTTGCGCAGGGCGTATGATACGTAAAAGGAACCAAACTGCAATGCTTCAGCATGCCTTTGATTCTTGTGGCCCCTCTTCCTCTTTCTCCAATGTTGCCAAAGCTGAGCATAAGGCTTTGGCAAAATACCTTAAGGAGTATTTGGAGTTGTTTGGACATGTGGAATTTCCTTGCAAGAAGGACAAGATCAAGAAGAAGCCCTTTGACAAAGGTAATGGAGGATGTGGTGGAGTTTCTGGTGTCAAGCCTTATGGTGGTTTTGGGAAGGGAAAAAATATAATTTAAATGTATTTGGAGTTATCTTTTTTTTTCTTTTCTATTTGTATTTTTTTTAGCTGTCTTGTAAATTTGTTTCAATTTAGTAATGTATTTTCTGTTATGTCTCACTTCAAAAAAGTAACACCGGCACTTTAAATAAGTAACACTGGCACATATAAAAACAAAAATTGGCACTTCAAAAAAGTAAAAACTGGTACTCCAAAATATATATAATAATGAAAACTGGCACTTCAATAAAAGTAACACCGGTAATCCAAAATACTAACACGGGCACTTATTAATATTAACACTAGCACATTAGTAATAGCATAGTATAAAAACAAACAATGAAAGTAAAACATAAGTTTGCCTCTTCAATTGCTTTCGCCATTGCAAAGTCTTGATCGGTAAAAATTGTTTTTGGTTCTTTTCCTTCCATTGATTTTATGAATTGTTTGAGAAGCCAAACAAATATTTTTGTCTTTTCATTTGTTAAGAAAGCACAACCAAACATCACCGTGTTCCAATGGTTATTCACCCCAACTATTGGTGCACAAATCAGATTGTATTTATTTGTGTCATAAGTTGTATCAAACACAACAACATCCCCATACAATTCATAATCCTCCTTCATCATACCATCTCTCGAAAATAAAGTACTGAGCCTACTTTCTTCACCAAACTGCATTTTAAAGTAGAATCCTTCATCCTCAATTTGGCTCAGTCTATCAACTACAGTCTTTGCATCGCCCATTTCTATTTTTTCCATTCTCATTCTCTGTACAAAATTAATATGATCACTTTTTGTATGCCCAACATATTCCTCTCCACCAGCTGTCTTTGCCAAAATATTATATCCATCAGTTGGCTTGATGCCAGCTTCTTCAAATTTCTCTATTATGTTTCCTGTAGCTTCTGATATTGACCTCTCACTACGCTTGAAGTGATTCCATTCTGGCCTTGTCATCTCATGGTTGTGCTCAGTTTCGTGCCGTGCAACCACATATAAGTATTCCTTATTTAACAATTTTACTCTCATAAGGGCTTGACAACCTGTCCTTTTAGAAGGGGCTTTCTTTTTCTTCAATTTCCTCTTTGGGTTTTCAATTATTTACAATGGAGATGGAATCTCTACTTCACCGACTTCTAATGGAGCTGGAATATCAATTTCATTTCCTGTTCCTTTTGTGTATCCTTGGCATGAACACATAAAATATTTATCTATTGGCCTTGATGTTTTCTTAGAGACACGTGAGGTTGTCATTTTAACACTAAATCCCAATGCATTAGAATGATCCTTGTACAATTGATACAGTTCTTCCCATGTCTTTGCTTTTATCCCCAGCAGTGATGAAGTAATATCAATATGGCTTGCTGCAAATAAAAATAAAAAATTAGATTGGCAATAACATTGAAAAAATAGGTGTTGACATATTATATTGGAAATACTGGCACTCAAAATAACACTCACTGACACGTCAAACAACAGAGTAACACTGACACTCCAAACAACAATCAATGACACATATAATATCAAACACTGGCATATTACAAAATTAATACTGGCACTCCAAACAACTCTCACTGGCACTTCAATGACACTGAAGTTGTTAATACACTGAAATTGCTGAAGCTACAAATAAGTAATACTGGCACTACAAATAACACTCACTGGCACTTCAAATAAGATAATACTGGCACTCTAAAACACACTCACTGGCACTTCAAACAGCAAAGTAACAATGACAGTCCAAGCAACACTCACTAGAAGATATCATAAAAAACACTGGCACATTCAAAAATTAATCCTGGCATTACAAACAACACTCACTGGCACTTCAAACAATAAAGTAAAACTGACAGGCCAAGCAACACTCACTGGCACATATTATAAAAAATACTGGCACTTCAAATAAGTAATACTGGCACATATTAAAACAAACACTGGCACACTCTCTGGAACATACTATAAATAACATTGGAATTGAAAAGACAAACAAAACAAATGTACTCGCATTATATAAAACAAACTATGGCATTGTATAAAAAAACACTGGCATTATGAAATTGACTTACCAGTATCGTGATTATCATCAACTGTGTGAGGAATTTGATCAATTACAGTAGCATTATCTGCAAAATCGACAGTTTCATCCACAAAATTGTCAGTTTCATCTTCAAAATCGCGTAAGCTCATCATAACCTAATAAAAATTTGCCAGTTTTGAATGAAACAATTAGGAATAATTGTAAATATATTGATTGATAGTCTATAATTGGCAGTGAATCATATATTATCTCAATCGGCCGAAACGGATTGATTTTCAATTGAATTCTGCTTTTGCTCGATGAATTTCTCTGTTGCGGCGTCGTAACTGTGTATTTTACTGTGTGTGTTCGTTTAGATTTGAGTTGATAAATGGTGGATCAATTTTGTTAGTGAACCAGTCTCCGATTCAATATGCGTACATTAATTTAAAAACGGTCCAAAAACCATTTTTTTTATAATCTTATGAAAAACTAATTTTTCATGAGAACAACTCGGTACATATTATTATGATAAATAAAAGGGTTAATTACAAATTAGGGCCTGAAGTTTCACATGAGATCCCTAAGAGGGCCCTGACTTTTTTTTTTTAGCGATTTAGGGCCTGACTTCACATTTTTTTTATCAAATCAGGGCTTTTGACGATTTCTATCCAAATAACCCGTTAAGTTAAATAATAGACAACGAAGAGACTAGTTTGTAATGATTATTAGTTTTAAGGGGTAAAATGCAAAGTTTAAATATAAAGTGTTCAAAATTTATTTCTTTTTCCAAAATAATTAATATTATCTTAATTCTAAAATAATTAATATCCGGAATAAATATATGTTTTTTTATTTTTATATTAAAAAAATTAATTTTTTTTTACTTTTTATGTCACAAAATAATTAATATTCGTAATATATAATGTATTAAAAAAACTGAAAATTTTAATTATTTAATATAATGTTAATATATTACGAACATTAACTATTTTTTAACATAATAATAAAAAATAAATTAATTTTGTTTTGTGACATAAAAAGTAAAAAAATATTTTTTTCAAAACTATTAATTATTTAATATAATGTTAATATATTACGAACATTAACTATTTTTTAACATAATAATAAAAAATAAATTAATTTTGTTTTGTGACATAAAAAGTAAAAAAATATTTTTTTCAAAACTATTAATTATTTAATATAATGTTAATATATTACGAACATTAATTATTTTGTGACATAAAAATTATAAAAAAATTATTTTTTTAATATAAAAATTAAAAAACATATATTTATTCCGGATATTAATTATTATAAAATTAAGATAATATTAATTATTTTGGAAAAAGAAATAAATTTTGAACACTTTATATTTAAACTTTGCATTTGACCCCTTAAAACTAATAATCATTACAAACTAGTCCCTTCGTTACCTATTCTTTAACTTAACGAATTATTTGGATGAAATTTGTCAAAAAGCCCTGATTTAATCAAAAAATGTGAAATCAGACCCTAAATCGCTAAAAAAAAAAGTCAGACCCCTCTTGAAAATTTCATGTGAGACTCCAGGCCCTAATTTATAATTAACCCTAAATAAAAGTACATCGGAGGCAGGCCCGGCTCATAGCAGGAGCAAGGTGAGCAATTGCTCAGGGCCTCAAAATTTCAGGGGCCCATTTTCATTATTTATGTATTAGTGATTTACTTGGATAGGGCCCCTAAAATGAGATAAAAGTATAATATATCTTTTATTTTTATTACTTTACTAATCAGAATGTTTATAAAATAAGACTATAATATATTTTTTATTTTTTTATTATATTTTTGGTGCCTAATTTTAAATTTCAAACGGCCCCCTAAAATGATAGGCCGGCCCTGATCCGAGGCTAGGCGTCTAGGCTAAAAAACCTTGGGCGGGGCTTAAAAGTTAAACCCATCCCGAGTCATTACCCGCGTTACCAACCGGGTTAGGGTTTTAAAGTCTCTGGTTTTTGAAACCAGAGCTTTGAAGACTCATAAAAATGACTTCCAATACAGCAAGACAATTTCTTCAGAGATCCACTTCAACAGCAAGGTCCTTCTTCAACTGCACTCGTAAACCCCAATCGCCCTCCAACCTCAATGGAATCCCTACATCAACTACTCGCCTTTCCGGTCGCCGGAACCCCCTCTTCTCCTCCTCCAGGTCCGTCTTCACATACTTGAATTTCTTCATTTTTTGCTTTTGAACATTCATTTTGGTTTAATTTGTGTAATTAAGTGCGGTTTAAGCTTTTCAGAGTTCTATATGTATGTTCGATTATACAAATTGTATTATGATACTCACCCCGTCCCAAAATGGATCCAAAATGGTTGCATTTTATATTTCAAAAGTGAATTTAAAGTCAGTTTGAGCATTTTCTTTGGAATTGGTATTTGATATTCCATCGGTCCCAAAATGAATATCTTGTTTTGTAAATTTCGTTTTTGATCAGGAAAAATGGTGGGCAATTATTCTGTGATGAAGGTGATATATGTTTACTAACCTGTAGAAGCAAAACATTAACTTGTGTATGAATTTTATTATGAAGTTCATGTGTATTAATTTTTGAAAGTGAAATTATATACACGCCCACCAAATTAGTTAGTACGCCCACATTATGAATTCACCAACTAGTCCAGGAAATAAAATTCCTAATTTAGTAACTGCGCCCACCTGCATTTCAATTATACCCCTATCTTCCACCCCTCTCTCTATCACTACACGGCTGCCATTACAAGCCCACTAGCTCCCTAATACCCACTTCATTCTTTTTATTGAAGTTCTTGCTCCCTCAGCTACAATACCATCTCTCTGTTTCTCAGTATCTTGAAACACTACTCCAATACTTGTAAATTGGGATTACATTACCTCTTTAACTTATCAGCAATCTCTAAGTCTCCATATATCTTGACCAGAGAATCTCAGCAAAGGTCTTCACTTTAAACCCCTTTCATGTGTCACTTCATATTTACAAGTCCTTTATACCCTCTATTTCGGCTTCTATATGTTCTTTCTTTCCTGATTCTTTAGATAGATAAAGACTATATCAATGGCTTAGTATTCACTACCTGATCAGATTATGAAGGGTTGTGTAGTCTGTTCATCATTTATTTTCATTCTTGCTTCTATATTTATGATGAATGTCCATGTTCTTAAACATTTAGGACCCTTCTACCAGTTCTTTCATATCATTGTTTCAATTTGGTCTACTTTCTTGTTTGTGGGTTTATTTCTTCCAAGTATTTAACAGTTGGATAGGAGTTGCTTACACGCCTGGCAATCTTACAACTTTGTTAGTATCTTTGTGAATGGCGTAGTGGAGAAATGTCATGTTTTCAAAAATTAATAAAAGAAATGAAAAAGTAATCAAAATTTATAGCTTGAATTTTGATATGAAGACTCTTATTCTCTGACAAATCTCAAATTTGATTCTCTCTTTTTGGGACGGATTGAGTAATTATGTAGTTTGGGGTCTAAATTGAGATCGTAAATGGGTGAATGTAGGCTGCCGGTGGAATTGGGATGTGCACAATCTCTAATGCCTCTTCACTCTGCAACTGCTTCTTCATTGCTTAAGTCTATGTTGTCTTCCAAGGTTGGCCAATGGGGTAGTATGTCAGAAGGTGATTCTCTAAGGCCCAACTGTTTTTCCCTTTTTGTTTCACTTCATGTTATTACTGTTATACCTCACGTTGTTTCAACTAGAACTGCTACTATGAGTTTGTCTTGCCTTGGACTTCTACTTTCATGGTGAATTGCTACTTCAGACAAGTGTTCCAACTCATGATACAATTAAGTTCCGTAATACTAAAACCTTGCAGTTTTATCCTATGAAAGGATGATTATTGATAGTATATTTTAGAATATGCATGATGTTCAAACTACTCAGTAGTCAGTAGTCAGTACTCACCATCCTTGTATAAAGATTAGCAAGTATGTGGAGCAACTCTTACTTTTTTCCTAGGAAGAGCAACTTTGCTTGTAGAATATGATAGCTTGATCTAAGAATAGCATCTACAAGACACCATCTTGACATTTGGTGTTTTGGTTCTTATCCAAAAAAAAAAAACATTTGATGTTTTGGACCATGACGTGTATCGTGATTCCTCCGAGTTCGAGGTAACATTGGTCTGAGTCCTGGAACGACAGCTTCTTCTATTTCCGTTAGAGGTATCTGGGTCTGGGTAGTGATTGGCTCAATAAAGGCTGTGGTAATGATGAGGGAAAATCTCCTGCACAAAGTATTTGCTTTTTGATGCTTAGTTTACTCTTTTGGTTTGAGGAGACTCTGTCCAGGGATCTAGTTCTTCGTGTTGACTTTCTGGCTATTGGTTTCTCTCTTTTTTTGTTTGGGAATTTGTATATGTAAATTTTCTTTTTCTAAGACTATATAGTTGGGTTGCATGAAGTTCTTGCATGTGTACATGCATCCGTTGTGCAGGGTGTGCCTTATTGGCTTCTAATATATGGAGGTCCCACTTGGCAAAAGGTGTTTCTGTTGCTACAAAATATATAAGGTTCAGTGTTTTTTTATCTTTCATGTTCTTCAAATAGTAGATACACTTGTGATCTAGTTCTATTCTAATCTCAGTCCACAGTATTTTTGATGAAAAGGTAATAAAACTTTAACTAGGGTTAGGACAGTGATCGCAGGAGTTTCTAAATATGATGAGAACAAATAAAAATGTGTAAAGCATGGGAAAACTTAATTTTCCTTGGATGTTATGAACCCCATTTGACTCCAAGTTGTACTCATAAGAAAGATTTCTTTCACAAAGGAAATTCAATAAGAAATGTTAAGTAAATGTACCAAGTACTAAATCGACATCTACAATCCTTTGTAGAACTTTCTACCACGTAGGCTGAGCTGGTGAGAGAAATGAGTTAAATTATAAATATGCTAGTTATGTAGTCTGGTGAGGATGAAAGTTTCAGAGAATGGTGAAGAAGCTATGACTTCTTAGGGATAGCAGGTTTAACAATATGACATGGTCTCTTGCAACTTCACAGTGAACTATATCATGGGTAGCACGTGATATCCATCTTAGACTTAGACGATTGGCATTCAAAAAGGGTCATTGTGGTCGCTAACATCATTTTGTATTATCCAATGACGAAAATGATAAACTTTTGAAGTACTTGAACTAATAGTGCACTTTATCTCAACTTATAGGGCATGTTAAGACTTAAGATGTAGATTTTTGGATTTTGTGGTGTTTGTTAATTAAAAATATATGCATCTTCTCCTTCGTGGTTCTAATTTAAAGCAAACAATTTTTTCTTTGAAAAAAACATGGACAAGACAAACCCTACTCATTCTGTCACTTTCATTACACCCTCACACACATACATACACGCACTTCCCTCTCTCACACTTTTACACACTCTCTCTTGTCCTATCAATAATTATACTTCCTCCATCCCATAACATGAGAATTAAGGAGAGAGTATATATATTCATAAGTATTGTGAGTGGAAAAGGGGTTGTGAGTATGATGATTTGAGAGTGGGACCCACAATTTAAGTGTGTGCGTATGACATGTGGGGTAGGGTAAATAAAAAAGGAATTAAAGGTGGCCATTTTAGGAAGTGGGACTAACCAATGGAACACCCAAAAAGGAATTGGTGCAAGTTGTTAGGACGGAGGGAGTATAAAACATGAAATGATTTTTTAAAGAGTGAGGGAGTATAAAACATGAAATGATTTTTTAAAGAGTTATAGAATTATTATGTATAGTAGAAAAAACATTCAGACCATAAACTATTAGGAATACCAACTAACAAAATAATCACAAACCAAATTAGGCATAGTCTCCTATTATTATCACCCAAATTTGAACAATTTCGGTTTGGTATTCATTTTCCAGTAGTATGAAATTAATCTTATATCATCTTTCTCTACAATTGGTTCCTCATAGTTTTCCTACCCTTGAAGACCCGAATTACATCATCCTTTTATCAATTCAATTCAATAATCATGATTTAACTATCTTGAAATGACATTGTTTTTATATAATTGAATCAATGTGATCATTGGATTGTATCAATAAAGAGATCTTTATTCATGAAAACTCTAAAATCATGAGCATAAGAGTTCCTGATATCCATAAAAAGCTCAGTATCATTAGCATAAGATTTCTTCCCAATACTCCGTCAAAACTTAGCGAAATCATCAATATCTCCACCAATACCGCAGGTATCGATCAAGAGTCTAGCACGAATCCCAATTACCGGTAAAACTTAGATAATTTTACTTGCGAAGCTGGAGCCTTCCATGTTAGTCTTGACGAGTAAGCCCCCATTGGAGGATTTGCAGGTGTTTTTAGGTTTTGTGTAGAGTTGACAAAAGTAGAGAATGAAGGTGGAGGAAGGCAATAAGCAAGGATGGTGGTGGTGGCGTTAATTGGGTTAGAAGGGAGGAGGAATATTAACGATAGATGCCACGACGACCATAGTTGATTTGTATTTCGTGGTGGATGTTAAATATTTGTTTAAATACTGGCCCCATATGTTGTTTTAATAAAGTCTACTCATTGCTATTGTATTGTATCGATAAATAAGATGAAGCAGTTTGGAACTTAATGATAGGAAAATCATGGGAACCAATCAAAGAGAAAACAAATATAAGATATCATACTATTAGAAAATGAATATAAAATCCAATATTGTTAAAGTTTGTTTGAATAGGTTTCAAGAAAAAAAGTTAGTGTGAATAAAATAAGAGACTGCGGCCTGTTTGGCTTCATGATTATTTTTGTTGTTTGACTTTCTTTATTTTTTATAGTTTGAATGATTTAATTACTACCATTTCTAGTACTTTATTGGTCATTCAAAAGTAATTTTATGTTTATATAAGAGTTTTTCTAATATGTGTCAATGGGCATATGTTAACATCACTAGATTCTATTGGAAGTTGTGTAAGATTGGTCTAAATTTTTGAGTTTTGATATTATAGGATTGGTTATGAGTCTTGGTACACGACATTTTGGTTAATACAAAACTAATCTAGTTTCCCTCCAAATTTTTATTGTTCCCACGATTTAGCAGAAACATCATTTTGTAGAGTAAAAAACAAAACTATGGAAATGACAAATTTTAGTTTTTATCCCCATATTTAGGAATCAAACAAACAAACACATAAAAAGTTACTCCCTCCGTCCCTAAATAAATGTCTGTTTTTCCAAAATTTTGTCCCCAAGTGAATGTCAATCTATTAGAGAAGTAATAAGTTTTAATTTACACTCACTCACTCATAATGCAATATAGTGAGAATATTAAGGTTTTTGTGTACTTGTGCTATACAATATGATTTAGTTTTAACTTTCTCAAATATCTCTCATAGTGAAAATTGAATACTTATTAGGGACGGAGGGAGTACATATATGAACAGACCGAGTCTTTCAAATACCCATATAACCAATTTAATTGCTAAATAAAAAACCATAAGCGAATAATCGTTTAAATTCCAACTTTCTTAAATGCTAAAATCTCAACTTTCACATATGTTTGACATTCATTTTGGGATAGTTGGAGTAATATTAACTTCAAATAAAAGAGTATGGAAAATTCAACTTCAAAATTGGTCATATTGGTCAAAAACGTAATAGCAAGATCTTTATTTTAGATTGGAGGGATTACAATTTTCCTAGTCCCGAAAAGATTGTAATTATTGAATTTTTATGGTCAACTAAATCACATTTTGACTGTAATTTTATGAAAATTTAATTATCCTAATACAATTCTAAAAATAGTTATCGATTTACCATTAGATACACTATTAGAAACAATTTTTGGAATTGTATAGGGATAGTTGAATTTTCATTATATTATGGTCAAAGATTGGTTCAGTTGTCCATAAAAATCGAAACGAGACTATTTAAGTGAAATAGTGTGAATGTACTCTTGTAATGGTTGTTGTCATTTGACTCATTTCCATAGTTTTGAATCCTTATTTTAACTCTATAAATGAATTTTTCGTTGAACGGAGAGAACAATAAAAAATGGAAGGTAACTTTATTAGTTTTGTATTATCGAAGAAGTTGTTCTACATTATCAAGACTCGTTAATTAAAACTAACCCTATAGTATAAATACTTATTAATCAGACATCAATCATGTACAACATATTATGAAATCTAGTGATATTAACATGTGTCCATGAGTATATATTAGAAAACCCTTTATATAATTCTCTTAATAATTTTTGCTATTTAATGAGGGATATTGATGTAACAAGTGATAGTGTATGAAAGTGTGAGAGGGGAGGAAAATGTGTATGTGTGATCGTGTAATGGAGGAAAAAGAATGAATAGGTTTTGTCTTGTCAGTGCATATATATACACACACATACATACTTATTATGTATATGCATGCATGCATGTGTGTGTGTATATATATATATGTATGTGTATATATATATACACACATACATATATAATTATAGCATAGTTAAGATTGCTAAAGTAAGTGTGAGAAACACTTGGAGAGTGACATACGTTATAGTGTTAAATTAGTGTGGGAGATACACATTTTGCCTGGGGTGACTCTTAAAAAAAAGATTTAAAAAGCAATAGGCCTTACAAGATCAAAAAAAAAGATTTAAAAAGCAATAGGCCTTACAAGATCAAAAGAAAAGGTCAAGAGTTAAAGATAGAATTCATAGCAAGTAAGCTCGAATGTATACAAAAAAACTTACGTGTATGCAATATGATTCCTTGGATGCTTCTCCTGTTATTCTCCTGCCAAAGAGACCTCATACCACAATGGGCTTATCTCCCCAAAATTCTCTTTTTGTGTTTGGAATGTGAACGTCGTATCAAACATCTAAAAAGGGGGATATCTTTAGTGTCCACTATTGCTGAGGTTCAAACATCTAAAAGGGGGATATCTTTAGTGTCCACTATTGCTAAGGTTTGGTCAAATGTCAGTGCCCATCAATTTCTTTCATGTTAGTTCATTTCAATTATAACTACAGAAGATTGGGCGAGGTTGGACACTGATATTTGGCCAAACCTCGGGGGTGGACTAGGCACTAAATTTAACCCTCTTAAAAAGTCTTCAATAAATTAGGCATAGTCCACAAGATCTTAAACAAATAGAACAATACCCCATAAACCCCTAGCTATACCAAAAAAATAAGCCCCTGACTATATCATAGTACACCAGTATATGGTTGAGCGTCTCATCATCACTAATCATACACATACCACAATGGTTAATTAATACACCCTCTATATCATAATAAATGTCACACTTTTCTTTTAGCCCATCCTAAAATAAATGTTGCATTTCTAATTAGGGAAATAAACTTAGTGCAATTTTACCATTGTACAAGATATCTACAAATACGTTAAGCACATTCCTTATGGGTAGACTAGTCAAATACAACATTTATAACATTTATTTTTGGACGGAAGGATTGTTATTCCTTTTTTCCTCGTACTATCCCATTAAGAATCATCTCCCAACTTCCCAAGTTGCCGACAAAAGAAAGAATGAGGCTTTTAATATATACTCCCTCCATCTCATAACAATTGAGACATATTTCCCTTTTGGTGAATAAGAAGTGTGATTACCCAGAATAACCAACTTTTATTAATTCTTTAATCAATGGGGCTCACTTGTCGTACTCACAACAACAATCCTTATTATTCCATACTGATGCTGCCATCCCAAATGTGACGGTTGCACAGGAACTGAAAACAAGAGGATACCACGGCTGTTCTTCCTTCGGCCGCCCTACACACACGAACGCACGCAGCTAAGCCGGGCGGGCTCCGGCGAAATCCTCCACAAGCGAGAGTAAGATTAGTAGTCACAAATGGTAATGGCCTCTGCAAACCTAGAGAGAGAGAGTGTACATACCATGCAAATGAACTATTCACCTATTGGCACATGGGGGGACACTTGTCAATCATCCAAAAAGGGTCCCCAACCAACTCCAAGTTAGTGGGATTTCACTATTCACCTTGTCACATCAATCATCCATCAGGAGCGGCTAGGGTTAGGCATTCAGGCGCCAACCGAAACATACCCGGGGGACGCCCTACTATACATGTCGCGTAGGCGACAACCAAGGGGAAAAGGCGACATTCTACATGTTGCCTCAAGCCAACCGCCCGGGAGGAGGCAGACTTCCCCCCCTATGCCTAATCATAACGTATCGTCGGCCTTACCATGTTTCTCGCGTAACCTTCTTTCTTGATCAGTCATACTCCCATGCAACGTCTTGCCTTTGTCGCCTAATCGCCCCATGTCGCCTCGACCTCCAATGCCGCGCCAGTGTCACGGCCCCACTTGCCTGGCTTGGACCATGTGGGCCCGGCCCATGCCTAGCTATTGGGCCTAACCCTAGTGTTGGGCCCAATCCATTTTCCATAATCGCATCACATACCCACTTTCTCTCTCCTAGTTTATTTTTCATATTCACAACAACTCCTCCACTCTCATTCAATTTTGTTCTCACTTGTTGTGGGACGGAAGGAGTATGTGTAAACCACGCATCTGAACATGCAGTTGAGGAGAGAAGGTGCACTATTTGTTCATATACTCAGAAGCTTATCATTTTTTTTGAATAACACAAATGCATACTAGAGACTAATACAACCATTTTTGAATGTCAGTAATCTAAGATGGATATCACATGCTACACCAACTGCTGTGTAGTGAAGTAACCAAGTATTGATATTGGTAAATGGCGGCTACCTGACTCCAATTGTCTTAAGTTGAACTTCGTTGGTACTCGGCGTAACGCCACAAATATTTTTTGCTAATAGTAATACCCTTTTCTTGTACTCATAATAATTTTAATAGTTAGTAGGGTGAGTATTGTACGCAGGCTGCAGCTCTTTCTTTGTTTGATCACTTACATGCAAATGAAGAGTTCTATTTGGGATTCTTCGCCCAAGAGACTTTAAGACAGTATGGAGGAAAGGAATCGCAGGGCGTCCTTAATGATGAGATGCCTATATCTAAGTTAAAGGTATCCCTGCTTCATATGCTACTTTTTGGTGTATGGAGGCAACGATGCCTTCATAGATTCTGTTGTAAAATTTAAGGATAGTGTGCCACTGGCTAGGTGCTTTGGTTGAATATACTAATACTCAACACTACGGTTGTCATTTCTTGGCGCCTCTTGTTTACAATACTCCCTCCATCTCACTAAAAGTTACACTTTTGTTTTGGACACGTGGATTAAGAAGTCTAAGTGGTGCAAGTGTTGTGAGTATGAAAAGTGAGGTAAGATGGAGAAAGTGGGGTAGAGAATAGTAAGGCTCCGTTTGTTTTGGGGGAAAATGTTTTTCCCATTTTCCGGTGTTTGGTAACCATCGAAAAATAAAGTCAACGAAAAAGATATTTCGGTCAATGGAAAATAGGCTTGTTTCCTAAGGAAATGACTTTCGGATTTCTTCTCCTCAAAACATTTTCTGGAAAATGCTTCTTAACACCATCACCCACCCACTCCTCCCAACCCCCACCCACCCGTCAATTTTTTTTTTGCTCATATTAAATTTTTTTATCAACTCTCTTGCCGCCCCTCCAACCCCCACACACTACCCCCGTCAATTTTTTTTGCGCATATTAATTTTTTTTATCAACTCTCTTGTCGCTCCTCCAACCCCCACCCCCTACCCCGTCAAAAAAAAAATTACGTTTATTAAAATTATTTTTTGACAACTCTCCTGCCGTCTCTCCACCCCAAACCACCCACCACCCTTACTTCCCCCACCCCTCCACCCATCAATTTTTTTAACTCATCCTAAAATTATTTTTTAACAACTCCTCTGAACGCCCCTCCTACGTCCCCCACCCTCCCGTCAATATTTTTTACTCATATTAAAATTATTTTTTAACAACTCCCACACCCCATCATACCCACCCCCACACCCTATTAGACTATCCCCATTGGTGACTCTCACCAATGGGTCACCATGAGTTGGGTTGAAAAAAAAAAAGGAAAAAGTCATGGAAATTGGCCACTTTTTCCTTTCTTTTTTTTTTTACACATGGCACCCTTTCATTGGTGACATGTGTTTATATAAATATATTTTTAAAATTAATATATTTTATATAATTATATAAAATAATAAATATATAAAAATTCATATTTTTTTTTATAATTGTATGGGTAATTATTTTTAATAATTGTACGGGTAATTTTAGAAATATTATTACTAATACATCATTTAAAAAAATAAAATGATAAGTATTTTAGGTAAGTTGAAGTAAAGAAAAATAAACATTTTATTAAAGGTTGGGTTGGGTTGGGTTAGCCGGTTAGGTCACTGATGGGAGTATAAATTATATAAGGTTGGAGTGGTGTATATGGAAGTGAGAGAAATTAATATCTTATTTGAGGTTGGGTTGAGTTGGGGTCACTGATGAGGATAGTCTTATACCCACCCCTCAATCACTCGCCAACCCCCCCCCCCCAACCCCCATACCTTCACTCTACCTACCCACCCCATTTCTACTAATCTACCATATCCTAATCCCTACCCTACCCTTATCCCCCCATCCATCTACCCTACCCCTATCCCCCCATCCACCTACCCTACCTACCCCATTTTGTGTTTTCATCATAAAATGTTATTCTTAGATTTACCAAACACATGAAAACATTTTCCTTAGATTTACCAAACACCCAAATGTCATTTCCGGAAAACACTTTCATTTTTCAGAAAATGTTTTCCAGAAACCATTTCCGGAAAACATTTTCCCCCAAACAAATGGAGCCTAAGTGTATAATTGTTGTGAGTATGCAAGTGGGTCACATCGAATAAAAAGGTATTAAAATATTCCATTTTAGGAAGGTGTAAATTTTAGTGGGACACCCAGAGGGGTAAAGAGTGTAACTTTTAATGAGAGGGAGGGAGGATACCTTTTCTATTATAAATAAAATTAAAAAAACAAAAAGGAATACCACCTGTTCAAGTGGGACGGAGGTAGTAAAAATACAAATTATTAGGTTATTTCTAATTTGAATGTGTTGGCCATTGGCATGCACGACTATTTTATTCCTGTGTTCAAAAGGATATAAGACGTTCAACTAAAAATCTATCTATATAATAGGTGCACTAAGTGGTCTTCATGGTAAATATCTTGAGCGTTTTCTCTTGTTTTATCTGCTATTGTGGAGACTTTTAACTGTCTGACGAGTTTGTTCATTACAAATATTTTTATTTATTGTAATATTTTTACCACATCCATATCACCATTCACATATTAGCTACACTCATCTTGTTAACATTTTCTTTGTTAACTGCCCAACATTTGGTTCCGTGTAGTAGATAAATCTGATAATTGGGTTGCAGACCAAAAATTGACACTATATCCATCCCTTAATCAAGCTTTTGTTAATAGGTTCCTTGAACATGAGACTTTGTTAATATATGTGACAACAAGCGAAATTGAATCTGAATACTTCTTTTACCAGATAATATTATCTGCATCTTTGTGCTATGGTTGTCTTTTCTGCAGACTTGGTATCATCTTCGGTGAATGAAAATGAGGTCTATAGGATATGCATGCTTCTCCCACATGGCAAAAAAATAAAAATGAATAATTTTCTACACCCTTTTTCCCAAATTGAATGACCATATTTGTCCCAGAATGTTTATATTTTTTATATTAAAAATCAACATTTTCAAAATGACCCTTAAATTCACAATTGTCATTCATTTTGGGATGGAGGGAGTAGAATTTAATGGATCACTTGATTATTTAGAACAGCCAGATGACTTGTGCTTATCAACTTATACCTTAGTTAAATGAATGATCCTATGCATTTAACCAATGTGATATTGTTTCTCTTTTGTGTGACAGGTTTTGCTACACCACTATAACATGGCCTTCATATTCAACAACAAACAGATACCGGTACGGATGCCCTTGAAAGTTAATTTACTAGTCTTCTTTCCGAATAATTTCTTGGACTGAAAATGGTAGAAATACATTGTGGTCTTTTTAATCAACCAAGTGCACACAGCACACTGTCTTCTTAAATTTCTTATATTTAGCTAGTATATTGAGGTTCTTGCTTTTCGCACATTTGAGTTACTGCTTCAATAGTTATATCCAAGCTTGGATCTGCAAGCTGTAGGTGATAAATGGTACATTCTTGATTTTGACACTTAACTTTTTTTGAAGTTATATGAACATTCATAATTGTCAGGTTAGAAAGAATTACATTGTGGATTCACAAATGGGAATTTGACCCGGAAGTTCCTTTTGGAACAAATCACTTCCCCTCAAGTTCCTCATTAAATCGAAATGACCTGGAAGTTCTTACGCAATAATATATAATACTGCATGCAATATTATTATATTCACTCGTATGTGAATATAATATTGCATCTTTAATACAACATAGTGAAGGAACTTCTCGGGCATTATGATACTTTTTTAGAACTTTCCGGTCACTCTCCCTTCACAAATACTTCGGCTGTTTGTTTGCGCCTGTGTATGTATGGATGACGTACATACACACATAATATACACAATTGTATATATGTGTGTATATATTTACACACATCAACCTCTTAAATAGACACACACACACACACACACACACATATATATATATATATATATATATATATATATATATATATATATATATATATATATATATATATATATATATATATATATATATATATATATATACACACGTACACATGAACACACACAAATACACATGAACAAACACAGACACGTGTGTGTGCTCGTGTGCGTGTTCATGTATATATGTAGCTTCGGGGTGCTACTACGCAGACAAACTATTTACTATTATCATTTCAAGCTTCAAATACAACACCAAATATTAATCCTCAAAGGCTCAAATTAACATTCCCGGTTCCCGTGCTATAACTACATCCATAAACTCAATGCAAGAAAAACCAGTTCGTGCTACAAATTATACACGTAAATACTGAAACTCTTCAGTCACGGTCACTATTTTGTCTAAGAAATTCGAGTTCTTTGAGTTGCAGCTGCATTGCTTCTTTTGAAATAGGCTTAGGTTCCATATAAGTTACATCTTCATAAATACCTTGAGCTATTTTGGCTGCTTTTTCTTGGACAATTTTCTCGATTGTAGGTAACCCAACTGATGGGAAAACAGCATTGAGCATTATACACAGTAATCTTTCGTCTTCTGCTTCTATTGGCTCCCTTTTAAAACAACATACGTAAATAGCGTCTAGAGCTTTTGCAGCTCTTGCTTCCAATGGAATTGTGGGCGTTTCAGTGCGTGATTTTGCCCGTTTCTGCAAATGAAGGACAAGATAAGTCTTGTGAGTCGGTAAGTAAATTTTTAGGATGCCATAACAAGCATGAAAAATGACAAGTTTACTCTATATTTGAGACTTCTATACTAGATAAAAATCCCACATTAACAGTGGTGAATCTAGAAATTTTCTGAAGGGGTCATACTACAAATTTAAGAGGGATCAACTCCAAAATTTAAGGGGGTAATTTTATTTTTTTTTCAAATTTCTAAAGGGCTAATGTGAAAGAAATGAAACATTCAGGGGGTCAAGTGACCCCTCCACCTCCTTTGAAGACCCGCCCCTGCAAGTTAACCGCTGAGTAGATTGGTTAATGACCAACTATTTCCATATTCGTCAGGCAGGAGATGAAGTTTCTACAATTTCAATAACCATGAGCATAAGCTAAGTTGAACAATGGAGATGCGAGAAAGTGGTATGTTGACCAACAAAGAGGGTAAAGACTCAAGTCCGGAACATCATATATTTAGTAGAGTAAGAAATAAATACAAGTAGACAATAATAATATCGTTATCTATCTGGAGATAAGTAACAAAATCATTAGGTCAGGTAAGAGTCATTGCAGTTGGCGAGAATGACCAAGTTGAGAGAGGGCAGGGAGGGTTACAGTAGGCGGCCAGCGTATAACTTTATCACATTACCATAACATGAATCAGAATTTGAAAACCGTGGAATGAAATAGCCGTTTAAAAGTATTAATATATCATGACTAGAACTTTAAATGTATGTTGAACAAACTAACCTCTCTTGATTCATTCATCATTGCAAGAAAAGTTTCCTCTTCAAATTCAATATCATTAGCAAAACTCAGTCTTGCCACCCCTTCAAAGATTTCCTCAGATTTCAGCAGGCCAGCCCCAACAGCCGCTAACCAACAGCACATCAGTACATATAGAGGTTCCCCTGCCTTCCATAAACAAAGCCAACTTATATGTTTAAATCTACATTTAAAAAAAAAAAAAAAAACCTTTTATTCACAAATCATAAACTGCCGTTTAATGAATACCGAGAAATGGTCAACAAAATGCGTGATACTTGTACACTAGATTGACATTCAGAAGTCAACTGGACAATTTTCGGAAGGATATTTGATACAAGTAAGGTCTCTCTCCTGCATCTAAATTTTTTGTAGGTAACTTGTAATCTAAAACTGCATTGGAATGTCAAAAGTTTAGAAGCTTGAATATAGAAACACAGAAGACTTTGGGAGGAAGGTGCCAAGAAAAAAATTACTACAAAATTTCAGAAGTGGAACTGAGGGAGTAAATATATCTCACATCGATCCAAAAATCCTCAAACTGAGAAAAGAAAATTCAGTCGCCGTGATCACACTAGAATGGTTGCTGCTGCTACTTAAACTCAAAATACTGTTTGTCGCCTGTAAACACTTGAGATGTTACTTAAAAAGACAACGACGAATTTCTATAAATTCAGGTGTTGATAGATCTTATGCTTTTGTTCAACATTATCAACTTATTCAAACTCGTATTTCAACAAATAAAAGCCATCATTTTCAATTCCCATCAGTCACTCTTGCCTTCAGTGTTAAATCGGAATAATGGTGGGCAATCAATATAGATAGTTCAACAAAAATTCCTTCAAAAAAGTCCACTTAGAGAACACTCCATCCACCCCCACCCTAACACCATGCACACACACACAGAGAGAGAAACTCACTCAACAAGTCAAATTTACTACTCTTACCGTCCCAAAATAAGTGTTGAATATGACTTGTCAAACTTTTCAAGTATTATGCTTTACCCAGTTATACATAGTTTGTACCATTATAAAATCACACTAAAACTATTTATTTAAACAATTAATTTGGGACGTTTGTCGATGATTGCATGTCTTCTTTATAAAAATCCTCAACTTTGGATGAGCCTCGACTGTTGTGGAGCGTCATCTTATTTATGTTTATTAATGAAGGTAATTGTTTGCTTAAAAAACAATTAATTTGGGACGGACCAAAAAGAAAAATGCATTAATTATTATGGGTTGGACTAAATTGATGTGCTTTTATGTATTACCTGTGGATAATTGGATTATTAAACATTCATAAGAAAGAGAAACACCAAAAAAATATGGAGAATTCAAACATCTAATCTGTTTCTACTTTCTGCATAAATCAAACCATAAAACTAAAAAGAGGGAAATGTAGTAAGAGTAAGAAAATACCTGGCCACGTCGTTCTTGAAATTCATAGAAAGCTCTAGAATCATTAACAGAAGAATTCTTCCCAATCCTCCTCCGAAACTCCGCAAAATCAATAATATCTCCGCCAACGCCGCCGGTATCAGTCAATAGCCGAGCTACAAGCCCGATTACCGGCAAAGCCCCGACGATTTTATTCAGGAAGCCGGAGTCCTCCATGTAAGCCGTCACAAATAATCCCCCATTGGCGGATTTACAAGTTCTTTTGGGTTTTGTGTAGAGTTGACGGAAGTAGAGAATGAAAGGCGGAGGAGGGCGGCTAGTGAGGTGGTGGTGGTGGCGGCGGGAATTGGCGGAAAAGGGAGGAGTGCTGCCGGTGGATGTGACGACCACCATTGTTGCCGTTGGTGGGTTTGTGGTGGACGTTATCCTTTGTTTAAATAATTGGCCTCATCCAGAAGATAGATACGGAAATGATGATTGGATTCGCGGATTTAGATATTCTAAGATTGGGTTTTTTACCTTTGCCTCCTTCTACTTTTTATGACTTGATGAATCATCCCCTTTACCTACATAATACAATCAGTGGTTAAGCCAGAAATTTCATAATAAAAGGGATAAAAAAAATACGATTATAATCTATAGTATAAATAGTATAAATGAGGAAAGTGGGATGAATAGTTGTAAGAATAGTGTCAAATTTTTTTTTCCCATTTTACCCTCACTAAGTTATACTTTTCCCATTTTGCCCTCACTTTTAATTAAAAAAATATCACGTGTCCTCGGACACGAGCTTTTACTAGTAGTATACTTCCTCCGTCTAGTCCCAACTTAAGACTTCGTTGCCCATTTTCATGCTGTTCCAATCGACAGGTGACTTTACTCTAAAAATGAAAAGTTTATATTATCTTTATATTAAATGAGACCCACTTGTCATACTCACAACAATAATCCCATCACTATTTATCCCACTCATTCTCTCTCCTATTTAATTTTTCACACTCACAACACATCCTCCACTCATTCTCTCTTCTAAGACCGTGTACAATGGGTTAGTTGAATGGAGAATGAAATGAGTTTCATTCAACTCATTCACTGCAATGGAGGGATTAACCCGCTGAATGTATTAGTTAGATGAAATGTTTCATCTGAAACATTTTTTTTTTTTTTTTTTTTTAATATTCAACACGTGTCAACTTTTTATTGGCCAGTTGAATTCTGGAAATTTTTTTTATCCCAAATCTTTGAGCTGAATTATCACCTAGTAAATTAATTTTTTTTTTAATTTTTTTTTCACCATAATTCATCATTTTTTTCCCCTACAAATTGATATAAGTTTTATTTGATTTGGACACAAAAAAAAAAACACTCATTTTTCAATTTGATCTTAATTATCACCTAGTAAATTAATTTTTTTTTTAATTTTTTTTCACCAAAATTCATCATTTTTTTTTTCCTACAAATTGATATAAGTTTCATTTGATTTGGACATAAAAAAAAAAAAACACTCAAAGTGGTGGGGTATAGGATGATGAGTTGGAGGGAGTTGAAATTTAATTTAAGTTAGTTATTGTAGGGGGTTAGATGAAATGGGTAGATGAAATATTAGGTGGATGAGAAAAAGTGTAAAAAGTGTTAGATGAAATGGAAAGGTGGTATGAAACCATTGTATGTAGTCTAATATTATAATAGTATTCCTTAATCCCCACACCAAATGAAAAATTCCTAAGTCGGACGGGACGGAGGGAGTATATTTTTGAATTGAATCAAAGTAGATCAAAATGATAAAATTACCTTTACGGTGGTAAAGAATGATAATAGTATATTTTGAAACTTGAAAGTGATAAAAATGGCACAATTGAAAAACTAAAGGGGTTGATTAACCAATGTGATGGTTGTGGCTTCGCCATTTAATACAGTGAACATTAAAGTGTGTCGCCATTTTTATTGAATAGCATTAATAAATGAGATAATCTGATTTCGTCTATCAAAGAGCATGACCTAATCGTCCATTGAGAAGTTTGATCGGAAAAATCAGAGAATATGAAGACTAAAAATTGATAGTAAATGCATTATTTGTTCATGACTTTTGACCTTGTACATTGTAACGAATGCTAGCGACCAAAATTATCCTATTTGAATACTAGCTACGGCTCATCGATTAAAAGGCTACTTATGAATTATAAGTAGAAATTTGGGTAAGCATCTATGAAAAAGCAGAAGACTGGATCACTCCATGGAATTGTCTACTTAGAAAAAGGGGGAAGGGGAGACGCTAACAATAATAATGACGATAGTGAGTATTTGAAGTTATTGCTCCAGAAGTTGTCAACAATAACATGAGTAATTCACTTATACGGTGACTTAGCCATGTTGTTGTGACTTATAACTTTTGCATTATTGATTCTCGCTTGCTGACAGTGAAAGGTTTGTTGGAATATTTGTATTTGAGGTATGGAAGTTCATAGCTAATGACCTTGGGGTATATTGGCTTGAACTGAATTGGAAAAGGGAAGGTAAATAACGTCGGAATTTCAGCTAGGAGCGCGACCGCGCTTATGCCGAGAGCGGCCGCGCTTAAGGGCCGAGAGGACGCCTGTAATTCCTGGAGCTTAGCGCGGTCGCGCTCCTTGCTAGGGCGGCCGCGCTTGTGACGGGATTTGACTTTTCCTGGGCCGATTTGGAGCAGGTTTTTAGGCTTAATTAAACCTAAAACCTAATATTTACTACAAGTATAAATACTCTTTTCCCTCAGCCGTTTTTGATACATGAATATTGAAGAGAAACACAATTCTCTTGCTTTTATTCATTGATCAATCACTCCCGTTCATAGAGATTCGTTCGTGAGATTCAAGGCGACTGAGATAGGACCGCCGGTGACTGCCTACCTGTGTGCTGTTTTGTGGTACGTAGTCCGTGATCGTTTTATCCTCGGAGAAATTTGCCTGTACCTGAGTTGCACCAATTGGGGGAAATATTTTCTCTTAGGACAGTCTTCCTAAGGCGACTCGATCAAATCACGATAAGTTTTCTAACTGTTTGTTCTTCTTGTTTCTGTCTGTTTTCCTGATCCTGTTCCTTGGCTTTCGGTTTTGCTATTGGCTTAATTGGTACGTTTGACTTGATCAATAAAATCCCCTACTGTTGATTAAATTGTTGTTTAATCTGTGGTGCTTATTAATTTAATTTCCAACAGTCTAAGAGAAAATAGTATTTTATTTGATCATGTCTGGTGGTTCCTCTAGCTCTCCCTTTAAGTCCCTAGTTGACACCTCCGATCTTCCGGAGAAGTTCGGTGGTAAGAACTTCAAGCGTTGGTCTGAACGCATGAAGATCTGGCTGTCAATTAAGGGCATACGGTATGCCGACATCTAAGTGTCCCGCTACGAATGGTGATGATCCAGCTTAATGTGGTCGCTGTTAAACTGTGGAAGGATCAGGATGATGTTGTTCGAGAATGCATTCTGTCAGCTTTGTCGAATGCACTCTTTGATGTTTATTGTTCTGCTCCTCTCACTGCTGCGTCACTGTGGGACTCGCTTTCCAAGAAGTACAGCACCGATGAATCCGGTGTGGAAAAGTACCAAGTGGGAAAGTTCCTGAATTATCACATGAGTGAGGGCAAGTCGGTTACCGATCAAGTGCACGAACTCCAAATCATTTTGCAATCACTCAAGGATGCTGACATGGGACTTCCTGATAAGTTCGCTGTCATGGCTATCATTGAGAAGTTTCCTCGATCTTGGGGGGAATTCGGTATGACCCTCAAGCATCGTATCGGAAGCTTGTCACTCAATGAGTTGATGAATGCAATTGCGATTCAGAGGTGCATAACGGTAACCAACCGAGTGTACTGTGGAGGCCGCCGCTAATATGATAACCGGTAAAAGCAAGTTTAAAGGAAAAGGTGTGAAAACTTCTAAGGATAAAGCAAACCATGATAAACTTAAAGTTAAGAAAAATAACTTTAGGAAGCCAAGAGCAAAACAGAAGCTTGAAATTGTGGAGAAGGTGGACACTTTTCTAGGGATCGCCCGTCCAAGAAAGGAAAAGGACCACAAGCCTCTGCCGATGACCATCCCCGCGTCAACATGGTGTTGGGTCCGAAGGATTATGATGATCCCGACTCGACGCACCCGAAGTTGACGCTCGACCTGCAATGTTACAAAGTATGTAACTTCTTATCCCGAACTCTTTATCGTCTATGAACCCAACGAGTGGCTAGTTGACACTGGGGCAAATGTGCACGTTTGTGCTGATAAATTGCTATTTGTGTCTTACCAGCCTGAGCGTGGTAGATCAGTGACGATGGGGAACTCTAGTGCTGCAAAGGTGCTTGGGACTGGACGCGTGGACCTGAGGTTTCCCAATGGGCGCATTCTTACCTTGCATCGAGTGTATCACGTTCCTGATATTCGTCGCAACATCATTAGTGGTTCTAGTCTAGTTAGGGAAGGATTTGAGATTTCATTTAAGTGTAATAAGGTTATAATTTTGGATTCTGGTAGTTTTGTGGGGAAAGGTTATTCCTCGGATGGTTTATTTAAAATTAAAGTTGAAACTGATGTTTGTTCGGACAATAATTTTAGTTCTATTGATTATCCTGTTTCTTATTCCATTGAATCTTCAAATGTTTGGCATGGTCGTTTAGGACATATTAACTATGATTCTGTGAAAAGAATGATGAACTTAGATATTATTCCTAAACATGCTATTGATAAGAATTCTAAATGTCATGTATGTGTTGAAGCTAAATCTACAAAAGGTCCGTTTAAGTCGGTTGTGAGAAATTCTGAAATTCTAGATTTAGTTCATACTGATATTTGTGAATTTAATGGCGTGTTGACCAAAGACAAAAAGAAATACTTTCTCACCTTTATTGATGATGCTAGTAAATACTGTTATGTCTATTTGCTTAGTTCTAAGGATGAAGCATTAGATAAATTCATTATATTTAAGAACGAAGCAGAAACACAAACTGGCAAGAAACTTAAACGGTTAAGGTCTGATAGAGGAGGTGAATATGAGTCTAACCCCTTCATGTATTATTGCCAAGAAAACGGAATTGTACATGAAGAGACTCCTCCCTACACCCCTCAATCAAATGGTGTTGCAGAACGTAAGAATAGAACCCTTACTGATATGATTAACAGTTTACTCATAAGTTCTGGACTGCCCAAATATATGTGGGGAGAGGCTTTGAATACGGCTTGCCATATTCTGAATAGAGTCCCTCCTAAGCATAGAAAGGAAAGTCCGTTTGAACTTTGGAGAGGTCGACAGGCTAGCTTGAAACACTTAAAAGTGTGGGGGTGCCTTGCAAAGGTACTTGTACCCGCACATAAAAGGAAAAAGCTTGGACCTAAAACTGTTGATGCTATCTTTATAGGTTATTCTGAAACAAGTTATGCATTGAGATTTCTTATTATAAAATCTGAAATTTCTGGCATAGATGTGAACTCTATAGTTGAGTTACGTGATGCAACATTTTTTGAGGATGTGTTTCCTATGAAGAACGGACTTCCTAAGGAATCTAACCCCACCACTAATTCCATTCCTGCTCAAGTAGAGGAGCTGACAAATGTGGGGGTTGATTCCAGTGCAACTCATTCTGACGATGAGATTGAACCAAGAAGGAGCAAACGGGCAAGGACCACCAAGGACTTTGGAAGTGATTTCATCACTTACAATGTCGAGGGTGATCCTCTAACCTTCAAAGCTGCTATGGCTACTTCTGATGCCAAGCAGTGGAAGGATGCTGTTAAGAGTGAGATGGATTCTATTGTCTCTAATGGGACATGGGAATTGGTCGATCTCCCTCCTGGTTGTAGCACGATAGGTTGTAAGTGGGTCTTCAAAAGGAAACTGAAACCGGATGGAACCGTTGACAAGTTTAAGGCTAGGTTAGTGGCTAAGGGATTCAAGCAAATGGAAGGAATAGACTATTTCGATACATATTCGCCAGTTGCTAGAATGACTACAATCCGAATGCTTATCGCATTGGCCTCTGTATATGATCTTCCTATCCATCAGATGGATGTTAAGACCGCTTTCTTGCATGGCGATCTAGAGGAAGAAATTTATATGGATCAACCTGAAGGTTTTGAGGCCCCTGGCAATGAGAGAAAGGTTTGTAAACTTGTTAAGTCCTTGTATGGACTGAAACAAGCCCCTAAGCAATGGCATGAGAAATTTGATAAAATTGTCTCATCGTTTGGCTTTGTTACTAATGAGTTTGATAAGTGTGTGTACAGCAAGAGTATTGGTGACAGTAGTATTGTCTTATGTCTGTATGTCGATGATATTCTGTTGTTTGGAACGGATATGAGGATAATTAGTACTACTAAGGAATTCTTGAAAAGTAAGTTCGAGATGAAGGATATGGGAGTAGCTAGTGTGATTCTTGGCTTGAAGTTGACTCGGTCAACTAGTGGCATAACCATATCGCAATCTCATTATACCGAAAGTGTAATTGAGAAATTTGGTTATAAGAATTGCAAAGTGGCTAAGACTCCATATGACCCTTCATCTGCTCTTACTAAGAATGAAAGTGGAGTACCGATGGCTCAGTTGAGATATTCTCAAATTATTGGAAGTTTGATGTATCTTGCCAATTGTACTAGACCGGATATATCCTATTCGGTGACTAGGTTGGCTAGATATACTCAATGTCCAAATAAAGCACATTGGGAAGCTCTTGATAGAGTTCTCAAGTACTTGAAGGGAACTATTTCCCTTGGGCTGCATTACGGTAGATACCCTTCTGTTCTTGAAGGATATAGTGATGCAAGCTGGATTGCCTATAACTCCGGGAGTTATGGCTGTACGGGGTATGTTTTCACCTTAGGCGGAGCTGCAGTCGCTTGGAGGTCGACCAAACAAACTCTGTTGTCTAGGTCTACATTTGAGGCCGAATTAGTTGCCCTTGACACTACTGGTTTGGAAGCTGAATGGCTTCGAGGACTTATGTCTGAGTTGCCCATGGTCAGTAAGCCCATGCCTGTTATCTCTGTACATTGTGACAACACTGCCACAATTGAGAAACTGAAAAGTGTCAAGTACAACTGTAAAACTAGGAGGCACATCCAAATTAGATTAAAATCTATAAGGGATCTAGTGTCTCGGAAGGTGATAGCTGTTGATTATGTTGGTACCAAGGATAACACAGCTGATCCTTTAACCAAAGGGCTTGAATTTGCTCTAGTTCAAAAATCTAGGTTGGGGATGGGACTGAACCCCGTCTGACTCAAACGCAGTAGCAACCCAATCTACCTGAGTGGAGATCCCACAAAGGAGATTCAATGTGGTAATAACAAGCTGTGGGGTGAGTCGGAGCACCAAATAATAGATTGACATGTTTCATGTCTGAGTCTATCCCCTGAATAGCCTAGAGGTGCTCATTGCTGCTAATTTAGTAAAAGTTTGGAACTTTGAATGGGATCAAGTCTTTTAGACAAGATGTTAGCAAAAGACATCTTCTGAGATGCCCAGCTAAGTGAGTGTTGTTGTTGGCCGCAACTAGAGGAATTTGGGTTATTCCTTGAAAGCACTCATGATAGAGGATCGGGACGTATGGCTTATAAGCGTCAAGTGTTCGATAGAGGGCCTATCATAGCTTTTGTTGTGTTTGTTACCAGCAAAGGCCTCTACATCCAAAGGCATCAGATTCAAGACACCCGTTCATGGTCTGTGGAGGTTTGCGTTGGATAACATAGGTAGTGGTTCAAGCCGGAAGGTACCATTATTGAAAGCATGGCAATGGACAATCTGTACACGTCATATTTCTATGAACTTGTGGGGGATTGTTGGAATATTTGTATTTGAGGTATGGAAGTTCATAGCTAATGACCTTGGGGTATATTGGCTTGAACTGAATTGGAAAAGGGAAGGTAAATGACGTCGGAATTTCAGCTAGGAGCGCGACCGCGCATGCCGAGAGCGGCCGCGCTTAAGGGGCCGAGAGGACGCCTCGTAATTCCCGGAGCTTAGCGCGGTCGCGCTCCTTGCTAGGGCGGCCGCGCTTGTGACGGGATTTGACTTTTCTGGGCCGATTTGGAGCGAGTTTTAGGATTAATTAAACCTAAAACCTAATATTTACTACAAGTATAAATACTCTTTTCCCTCAGCCGTTTTTGATACATGAATATTGAAGAGAAACACAATTCTCTTGCTTTTATTCATTGATCAATCACTCCCGTTCATAGAGATTCGTTCGTGAGATTCAAGGCGACTGAGATAGGACCGCCGGTGACTGCCTACCTGTGTCTTTGTTTTGTGGTACGTAGTCCGTGATCGTTTTATCCTCGGAGAAATTTGCACATGCACGAGTTGCACCAATTGGGGGAAATATTTTCTCTTAGGACAGTCTTCCTAAGGCGACTCGATCAAATCACGATAAGTTTTCTAACTGTTTGTTCTTCTTGTTTCTGTCTGTTTTCCTGATCCTGTTCCTTGGCTTTCGGTTTTGCTATTGGCTTAATTGGTACGTTTGACTTGATCAATAAAATCCCCTACTGTTGATTAAATTGTTGTTTAATCTGTGGTGCTTATTAATTTAATTTCCAACAGTCTAAGAGAAAATATTATTTTATTTGATCATGTCCGGTGGTTCCTCTAGCTCTCCCTTTAAGTCCCTAGTTGACACCTCAGATCTTCCGGAGAAGTTCGGTGGTAAGAACTTCAAGCGTTGATCTGAACGCATGAAGATCTGGCTGTCAATTAAGGGCATGTACGGTATGCTGACATCTAAGTGTCCCGCCCGAATGGTGATGATCCAGTTAATGTGGCCGTTAAACTGTGGAAGGATCAGGATGATGTTGTTCGAGAATGCATTCTGCCGGCTTTGTCGAATGCACTCTTTGATGTTTATTGTTCTGCTCCTCTCACCGGCTGCTGCGTCACTGTGGGACTCGCTTTCCAAGAAGTACAAAGACCGATGAATCCGGTGTGGAAAAGTACCAAGTGGGAAAGTTCCTGAATTATCACATGAGTGAGGGCAAGTCGGTTACCGATCAAGTGCACGAACTCCAAATCATTTTGCAATCACTCAAGGATGCCGACACGGGACTTCTGATAAGTTCGCTGTCATGGCTATCATTGAGAAGTTTCCTCGATCTTGGGGGAATTCGGTATGACCCTCAAGCATCGTCTTGGAAGCTTGTCACTCAATGAGTTGATGAATGCAATTGCGATTCAGGAGGTGCATAACGGTAACCAACCGAGTGTACTGTGGAGAGGCCGCCGCTAATATGATAACCGGTAAAAGCAAGTTTAAAGGAAAAGGTGTGAAAACTTATAAGGATAAAGAAAACCATGATAAACTTAAAGTTAAGAAAAATAACTTTAGGAAGCCAAGAGCAAAACAACCGCTGGAATTGTGGAGAAGGTGGACACTTTTCTAGGGACTCGCCCGTCCAAGAAAGGAAAAGGACCACAAGCCTCTGGCGATGACCATCCCGCCGTCAACATGGTGTCGGGTCCGAAGGATTATGATGATCCCGACTCGACGCACCTGGAGTTGACGCTCGACCTGCAATGTTACAAAGTATGTAACTTCTTATCCCGAACTCTTTACTTGTCTATGAACCCAACGAGTGGCTAGTCGACACTGGGGCAAATGTGCACGTTTGTGTGATAAATTGCTATTTGTGTCTTACCCGGCTGAGCGTGGTAGATCGGCTGACGATGGGAACTCTAGTGCTGCAAAGGTGCTTGGGACTGGACGCGTGGACCTGAGGTTTCCCAATGGGCGCATTCTTACCTTGCATCGAGTGTATCACGTTCCTGATATTCGTCGCAACATCATTAGTGGTTCTAGTCTAGTTAGGGAAGGATTTGAGATTTCATTTAAAAAATACCACGTGTCCTCGGACACGAGCTTTTACTAGTAGTATACTTCCTCCGTCCCGTCCAACTTAGGACGTTTTGCCATTTTGGGCGTCCCACCCGACTTAGGACGGCCCAAAATGGAAAGTTTATATTATCTTTATATTAAATGAGACCCACTTGTCATACTCACAACAATAATCCCATCACTATTTATCCCACTCATTCTCTCTCCTATTTAATTTTTCACACTCACAACATATCCTCCACTCATTCTCTCTTCTAATATTATAATAGTATTCCTTAATCCCCACACCAAATGAAAAATTCCTAAGTCGGACGGGACGGAGGGAGTATATTTTTGAATTGAATCAAAGTAGATCAAAATGATAAAATTACCTTTACGGTGGTAAAGAATGATAATAGTATATTTTGAAACTTGAAAGTGATAAAAATGGCACAATTGAAAAACTAAAGGGGTTGATTAACCAATGTGATGGTTGTGGCTTCGCCATTTAATACAGTGAACATTAAAGTGTGTCGCCATTTTTATTGAATAGCATTAATAAATGAGATAATCTGATTTCGTCTATCAAAGAGCATGACCTAATCGTCCATTGAGAAGTTTGATCGGAAAAATCAGAGAATATGAAGACTAAAAATTGATAGTAAATGCATTATTTGTTCATGACTTTTGACCTTGTACATTGTAACGAATGCTAGCGACCAAAATTATCCTATTTGAATACTAGCTACGGCTCATCGATTAAAAGGCTACTTATGAATTATAAGTAGAAATTTGGGTAAGCATCTATGAAAAAGCAGAAGACTGGATCACTCCATGGAATTGTCTACTTAGAAAAAGGGGGAAGGGGAGACGCTAACAATAATAATGACGATAGTGAGTATTTGAAGTTATTGCTCCAGAAGTTGTCAATAATAACATGAGTAATTCACTTATACGGTGACTTAGCCATGTTGTTGTGACTTATAACTTTTGCATTATTGATTCTCGCTTGCTGACAGTGAAAGGTTCCCACTAACAACGATGACAAAGACCTTAAGCTGGTGCCAAAATTGACTGTGATTTTATGGCTAACGTTGTTAAAGTAGTGCCAAATAGTTTTAAGGGTGAAAGCCTTTGTTGTTTGGGAGCATGAGTGAAAGGACCACCACAATAGCTGAAATATAAAAGGTGAAAATTGAAGAAGATGAAAAAGCATACGTAATACCACAATAGCTAAATTATAAAATGTGAAAATTGAAGAAGATGAAAAAGCATACATAATGATTGGGCACAATTATGTAGCAACGAAACATGTTGAATAAGCATACCAACTCTTAAAAATTGTTTTCATCACCATTATAAGGAATCGACATTATAATTCAATCTCCTAGTTTAAAGCCTAATGCTGAAACGATATACTCCCTCCGTCCCACCAAGAGTGTCATCCTTTTAGGGGTGTCACGCAAATTAAGAAAAAAAGGGGGAAAAAATGTTGTGAGTGTAATTTGAAAATATGAGAGAGAATTAGTGGAGGAAATAGTGAATTTAAAAATATTGTGAGTGTAGAGGAGAGAGAATTAGTGGAGGGAATAGTGGATGGGATAATAGAATATTAATAAAACATTTCCTTTTTAGGAAATGTGACACTTCAAACGGGATGTCATTTTGGATAAAAAGTGACACTTGAAGTGGGACGGAGGGAGTACATCTTTCCAACTTCAATCTTAAAGTGATTTTACGATCATTTAACGGATTATTTTGTTACATATAGTCTATCTCAAGAAGCAAAGACGCTCAAATAGTCGTATTGTAGTCTTTTACAAGTATTTTCATAGTATAAGGGCAACAAATAGAAAATCCTAAGTATAAGGACTAATGATAACTATTTCTTTAGTAGGGGGATTAGACTAACAAATTCACAAAATGGAGAAAGTTCAAATTCCCGTTTTCCCAGTTCTTCCCCAGTAGGTCTCCTTCCCTTGTCAGTCTCTCCCTCCCTCACGACACCGCCGGTAAATTCATTTTCGACCTCCGGCAGCCTTGTGTGAGTCTCATTCCCCGACGTTAGGTAACGGCGAGCAAACAAATTTACTACTTCCTGCCGTTCCGTCATTTCGTCGAACATCTAATGGCGTCTTCACTTTCATCTCGACTGGAAAATTGTATTTTTTATGCATTAGGTTTTGAACTGTGTGTTATTTTAATTTCTATGCGTTTTTGCAGATTCTGTCCGAGGAGAAGCAGATACCGGAGCAGAAATGGGACCTTATTGCAGCGATGATCTCACTTTGATTAATGGTTACAGTTCTGCCTCCTCCGGACAAGATCTGAGATTCTCCAAGCACGTCCATGACAATGTCCATGGAAACATTTATCTTAACCCTGTAATATTCTTCCTCCATTTTGACTATGAATATGTCAATGCATATATATTTTCATGTTGTAGTCTTATTCATTGATCACTACCCCTCCGGTCCAAAATGACTTAAAAATTGGTCCAAAATATTTGTCTTTTTGTCTTTTTGGGCTAAAATAATTTAGATCCTATATTTACTCCTACATTGGAATTTGTTTCATTTTATTAATTGTACTTTTTTGAGAAAAGAAATGTATAGAGTATTTTGGACCGGAGGGAGTATAATGAAGTTTTTTGAGTGTTCGGGGTATATCCAGCTTAAGTGCCTTTGTTTTTGGAACCATGGAGCTGCAATTTGGTATAGGTTAGTCCCGTGTGGTTTGTATGTATCAGTATGACCACCGTAGTAGCCCTGCCTTAGAAATCTTTCCTCATTTTGACTAGATAACACCGAATTCAGTCATTCGAGTTTTTGTTTCTGTTTTAGACAATAATATTATAGTTTCTTAATTGCCTATGACAGTAATGCGAGAATAGGTCTCATCCTAGGTCCCCTTAAGTAGGCTTGCAGACATCTGTGCATGCTCCTCGTGTCAACCAATCGTGTTAGAGAAATGGACCACATGTGCATATGTTTATGTGTGTGTGTGCGCGCGCGTGTGGAGTTTAAAAATACATCTGTTGGTAGGATAGAGTACCATCCATGGGAAACCTACATCAGGAAATGTGAAGCATGCATTGGAAGATATATCAACTAATTGTTTTATTTTATCTAACCTAGTATTATGGCTTACACGAGGTTAACTGAACAACATCTCATTCATAAATTTCAAGACTGATTGAAATACATCACCATTTAGTAACTTGCATGAAACTAAAATGTTGGGCCTTAAGTTTATGATTTGCTTAATTGGCATCTAATATGAGTGTTTTTTCTCTATGGTTGCAGCTGTTTCTGAAGTTTGTAGACACTGAACAGTTTCAAAGGTTAGTTGAGCCTTAACTAGTTACTACTGCTTTCCATCTTGTTCTAACAAATATTTAATTTTAAGTCTATAAAATTCTTATTTTGCAGGCTTCGTGATCTAAAGCAACTTGGTGAGTGTCGAGATTCTTTTCTTTGAATTTTGTTACTAAGTCTTTTGAAACTGGTAATGACAAAAGCTCGAAATATGATTTTCTGGTGTTTCTTATATGTAATTTACTGATATAGAACACTATATATATTGAATATAATTTGTGTGACGTTTTCAGCACATCGTGCTTCAATTGAGTGTTCGATGAGATTCCCAATTTTTCTTTGGAGTTTCAATGATATTTTGCATCATTCTTCCTCAACTTTTTTCTCCTTGAATTTCTCTTTTCATGTTTTAATGCTACTAATTAATCTGAAATTCCTCGCTGGATTATGTTTGTTCATAATTACTTATTTACTTTTGTATGTAATAGCTCTCTCTCTCTCTCTCTCTCTCTCTCTCTCTCTCTCTCTCTCTCTCTCTCTCTATCCTCCAACTCGGCAGTGGCACAATGAATCATTCACTTCCGTTTAGCCCCGTTCCATCACATGTCTAAAGTTCTCTCATGTTGACTATACTGCTTCCTGTAATCATCACTGTTATTCTTAAAAGTATATGATTAGGATGAACGGATAATTGATTATTCTCCAAAGCTAAGTGCTTAGAGTTATCAAGTACTGATAAAAAGTAACTGTAGAAATTCTTGCATTTAGATGAAAAGCCTAAACCAAAATATATTTGTGATCGGTGAATTTTTGTTATGCCTGTGGCTCGTCATAAATATATATCCGTTCATGCTTGATCTGTAAAGCTTTTCTTAGTACATAAAACGGTATGCGGTTCTGATTCTAATTTCGACCACTACTATTTGCTTTGTATAATGGGCATGTCCTTTTCATGAGAATGTATGCAGTGAATGCACTAAAAGTGTCTCCAAACATGCACATTTCTCCTCTTCTTTTCGTCTTATTGGAAGGATTTACTTACTTGGTCAATTCTTTATGAATCAAGCTAAATAAACTAAATCTTCCTATTCTTACATTCTTCATAAAGTATAATGATATTTGGTTACTTCTTGCTAGCAGTTGTTGCACGAATATCATGGTTGGGGCTCCTGTGTAATAGAATTAATAGTTGGATTTCAACATAGTTTTAATCTTATATCCTTGTGTAGTACTCCCCCGTCCCTAAAAAAGAGTCCACTTTAAATTTTTAATTCAACTTGATTAAACTTTGACAAAAAATATATGAAAATTTAATTATCCTCACGTAACTGAAATAATTGTAATTGATGCACCAGTAAGAATACTATCAATAACAATTTTAGACTTTCATGATGGTAATTAAAATTTCATAAATTTCTAGTCAAAGTTCATTCAAGCTGACTTAAAAATTTAAGTGAGACTCTTTATTTGGGATGGAGGGAGTAGTTTAGCGGAAAACTTTATGTTAATACATTGCATTTTTCTTTGCTTATTAGTAGAAGAGTAATACTAAATTCACAAAAAAACTCGCAAATTTTTGGGCACAAAATGAGTTGGCACTGTTTGATTGGAATTGTGCCAGTAGGTCCCAATGCTCATTAAATAAGTATCCAATTAAACAGTGCCAACTCATTTTGTGCCCAAAAATTTGTGAGTTTTTTGTGTCCCTAGAATTTCTCTTAGTAGAATTATTATTGTTTGTGTTTGTTTAAGCAGTACCTTTAGGCGTAGTTAATGCCAACCCCGACCTTTTCGTTCTCGCTCCTTTTTTTAACAAATGTTTCTGTGAATTTTAGGGATGGCGTACATGGTTTATCCAGGGGCAGTGCATTCCAGATTTGAACACTCTCTTGGAGTGTATTGGCTTGCTGGTGAAGCTGTTCACAAGCTTAAAGCTCACCAAGCATGTGATCTACATCTCTTTCTCTTAATCACCTGATTTCATGATAAATTCTTGAGGACTTCCTATTTATATAGCTTTCTTTTGACAGGGTTTGGAGCTTGGTATTGATCACTTTGATGTACAAACAGTGAAACTTGCAGGTAGTTTATGTTAGATGTCCACATCTGTCTTTCATCAATGTACCCAATACTTAGTTGAATATCTCCATTTTGCTTTGTAGGGCTCCTGCATGACATTGGACATGGACCTTTCAGTCACTTGTTTGAACGTGAATTTCTTCCCCGAGTTCTCAAGGGTTCCAAGTGGTATTTTCATAGAATCTTCTTGTTCATTTTGCTTTTCTAGGCTGACCAGAATTGATTTAGTAGTTGGGCATGACATTAAGTTGGGTGTTTCTGAAAAAAGATTTTTTTTCTCACTTTTCATATTATTGTTATGCAAGCAAACCATATATCTTGTCGGAACCATAGACGTTTAATGAGGGTCTTGTCTGTCGCTTGAATCGCTTGGTAATTAATTTGAGTCATGAATTTTAACTACAAAGCCTATTTTATTTCCTGAAAAAATAAATAAATTACTTTTGAGTACGAATGAACCTTTGTATCCTGGACATTCTTAGATGGCATTATGTATCTTTCTAGGCTTCACAACTTAAGATATGAAGTTTTTTCGCTAGAGTTTCAATTGTTGTTGGTCGTTTCCTTTGTTCTTTACTTCTGAAATGCATTTCGCTTATGATATGTGGAGGTTAAATATAGGTGCTCTGTTAAAACTTATGATTTCTTACTGAAGTTACTGTTCTATTTCTGTTTTCATTGCGTTTGTCACTGCCCTTCTAGGTACATGTGCTTCAACTTTTAGCAATAACCACTGGGGCATAAAATGCTGACTCGTTTCCTTCTAGGTCCCATGAACAAATGTCTGTGAAGTTGGTTGACTACATCGTTGATGAACACCATATTGGGATCGAATCAGACACCATTAAAAAAGTCAAGGTATGCCTAATAGAATAGGGGATTGACTTTCTCCCATTGTTATTGATTGGCCAAAATCTCTAGGGCAATTTAAAGCAGGTTTGGCAATTTTACAGCAGTTGCAAGAGTGTAAGGAGTAAAACAAAACGCTCAGGGTATATAATCTGCCAGCAGAGATACTTGAACACCCAGACACCGGGCTACAGCCACTCTTACAAAAAGTTGGTAGTAGCCAGATTCGACACTACCAACCCAGTTAGAGTGTGTTGATCTTATTACGAGTAATAATGGTATCTTGTCATGTATTGTATACAAAGGTACATAAAGGAATATGGCTATTAATTGCTCAAAATTCCGAACAGTATCCTTTTCTGTTATTGCAGTACATAGATACACTGCATAATGTCCGTGGAAACTGGAAGTAAATTTGATCCTGCATGTTCTGTTTTTGGAAAGAATTAACTTTATTTATGTTGGTGAATATAGGATGGTGGATATGTGCTTTACTTTCGTTACTTGTGCTCGTAGGGTGAAATAAAATGTGTTTTGTTGTTAATTAGGTTTCTGCTTATATACATAACAGCTTGGTTAAACGTGTGAAAGACCTATGTTTTGTGTGTTTATGCATATCTGTCACTATAGCTTCTCTTTGGCAGGAAATGATACTTGCTAGTTCGGAATATTCCCTCCCAAAGGCAAGTTCTATTATTTTGTTCATACTTCTTATTTTCAGATTTTTTTTGTATGTTTATAACACGTTTACGTTGCAGTCCTAAATTCTTCTATTTTCACATTTTTGATGTCTTGTCCAAAAAAATAAAACAATTTTGATATTTGATTTAGCTTATGCTGATTGTGTATCTTTAGGTCCCCAGGGAGAAACAGTTCTTATATGACGTGGTTGCAAACGGTCGCAATGGAATTGATGTAGACAAGTGGGTAAATTACCAACTGACCTATCCCACTGGCCAGTCATATTTCTTTTCTTTTCCTCTTAAAATAGTGAAATCTGTGTACTTGCTTGCGACATCGGTGCATCTGTAACTTGAGAAATGGATCAACTTACAGGTTTGATTACATTGTACGTGACTCCCGAGCTTGTGGTCTTGGATGCAGCTTTCAGTTTGAGAGGTTCTAATCAAATCTCTTTGGTTTAATCTTTAAACCCACCCTTGCATGATACAGATGAAGGTTTTCCATAGCTGTTTTCTCTGTTCTAAAAGACCCCGCCTAAGGGCGCCTAGGCCCCGCCTAGGCGCTAGGCCCCTCTCCAACGCCTAGTTCTAAGCCCCGCCCAGGTCCTGACTAATCCCGACTAATCCCGATTAGTCCCCGACTAGTCCCCGCCTAGGCGCTAGGCCCGGCTCCGCCGCCTAGCATCCGCCTAGCGCTTTTTAGAACCTTGGCTGTTTTACGTTTTTAATTCATTTGGTTATGTTCTTCCTTATTTTGCGGCAAGTACAGGTTAATGGATACTATGCGAGTACTCGGTGATGAGATATGTTATCGCTCAAAGGATTGTAAGTATCATCTTTGAACTATTCTCATCATGATCATGATATTCAATTATTAGTTTCCTCACTTTTTGATGCTGTTTCAGATCTTACTATTCACAAGTTATTTGCCACTCGTGCTGATCTATATCGTACAGCATATACTCACGCAAAAGTGAAGGCATGTTTGTCCTTTCCTATTTGAACAAATTGTTAAATTTATGGGCTATGGTATAGTTTTTAGTTAGGCATTTAATGGTGAAATGTCTTTGACAACTATTTTCAGGCAATCGAGCTCATGGTTGCAGATGCCCTGGAGAAAGCCAATGACTATCTAGAGATTTCGTCTTATATTGAGGATCCTTCTCAATATTGGAAGGTATATGAAGTTGTCTATGGTAGTAGTAGTAACCAGTGCTCCCTCTGTTGCAAATTGCAAATTAAGTGTCATTTTTTTCCCACAAGAAATGAAGCAAGTTGACATTTTAGGGACACATTTTGCTTTTATATAAATTTATTATAATTAATGGGGGGGGGGAGGTTGAGCCGTCCGATGTGATCTAGACGTCAGGGGTTCAAACTACGTTAATAGTGTCTCTGAGGGGTTAAAATCCATTTTTGCTTTAGCAAGTTTCCAATAAAAGGCCATACTTCCTCTTAACAAAATTCTCATTTAGGCCCTTCTATCCTTTGTTCGACTTTTAAGGGGCACCTCTCTCAATTTTTCGAATGATTTCCGTCCAAAATATGACCTGTTCTTATCATATGCCCTTCTTTGAGAGGAACAATGACAACGAAAACTACCATTCTGTTTTGAAGACTACTTTAAATTTTCTTTTCTTTTGATAAGTAACATAAAATGATGGTGATGTACCTATTTTACCCCTCAAAAATGACATGTGACTAGCATATGTATGTACTCATTCTGCATAGACTTCTATCCCCGCAAGCCATTGGTCTAACTAGTTCATTTCAAGGTATCTACATAAAATGTTTGTCTTCTTCACCTCTCTGATGAGCAGCTAGATGACACAATAATCAAAGTTATTGAGACAGCGCCAGACCCAGAACTGAAGGAATCCAGAGATTTGATCCGTCGTATTCGCAGGAGGGACCTTTATCAGGTATGGAAGCCTAATTCCACTACATATTTTTTGGGGCAGAGTACTATGTTGATAACTTGTGTAGTGTGGTGACATGAACACATATGCTGCCGTGTTTTTGGACCAATGATTTTGCAAAACATTAAAGTTAATATTTGTATTGCTTCATTGCAGTTCTGTAACGAGTATGCTGTGCCAAAAGATAAAATGGAGAATTTCAAAGATGTCACTGCTCAAGATATAATTTGTTCACAGGTATTAACAATTATATTTGCAAGGAGATTAAGCACCTCCCTAATTATTATCTTGGAAACTGAGAATTTCTCCCATACAGAAATCTGGCGGGGTTACTCTAAGGGAAGAGGATGTTGCTGTTAGCAATGTAAAGATCGATTTGACTCGTGGAAGACAAAATCCCCTTGAAAGGTATTGTAATAATTTAATCCATACTGAACTATAAGGGACAATCTCAATTTAATCTATTATCTTCCATGAAAATTCTGGTTCCAAGTAATGCAGTAATGCAGCAAATACTTGCACCGTATTAATTAATGATTTCCGTTGTTATGCATGTTTGGCTTCTTCCAGCATCAAGTTTTTCAAGGTACGGAACTCCCTCTTTCTCGCCAATAAAATTTAGATAATGCTTTAGATTCGGTGTCGAATCTCAGATGCCTTGAACTTATATTTTCCTTTTAACTTATCACGGGTAAATTATCATGATCCCTATCATGGTATAATATAACATTGGAGTGGTGATTTTACTCACAAAGCTGTTCTAGCCAATGATCCGCTTGTGACGTCAATAAAACAGTAAATTAGTAACTTAGGGCATCCTTTCTCATAAACCTTTTCAAGGGGTTTATGAGTCCGCCACGGTCATCACTTTATACACTCTCATTTCTATAAACCTCTAACAACTTTTTCCCTCACATTCATAAACCTCTTCAAAGGCTTTTTAGGGACACTTTTTTAAGAAATTGACATTTATTTTGATTAAAAGAAATTACAAAATGAACATTTATTTTTGAACAATGTAGTACTATTTTTGTTTTTAACAAGTTAAGGACAAGTGTGTCGGGGATAAACCAGTTGATTCTCATCAACCGCTCAATCCCATTTCTCTCTCCCTTTTGCTGAGGTGGCCTTCCACCTAGGAAAAAACCTCACCCAAAAACCCCTAAAACCAACCGTTAATGTTGCTCTTAGTTATGAAGAGGAAACTGGAAACATAGAAACTATTTGACTATCTGGTGCAGTATGAATTTGATGAACTTGTGAGTAATAAACTGTTTATACAAACAGAAGAATAATAAAGTGCAGTCTTTGTTACGAGTTGAAATTGTCACAACTTTATTTTAGATACAATCTGATTGTCGCCATCAGTGATGGCTACTCTATAGTATGTGCCAAATTCAGTTGAAATTACTACTCGTACTTCCGTTCTGTGTGTTTGATTGTCAAAAATTCTGAGGATTGAGATTGTTTCCTTCCCAGTTTGCCCTCCGTGTCGCCTGCCATAGCATCTCTCTCTCTCTCTCTCTCTCTCTCTCTCTCTCACACACACACACACACACATCATACTTCATCTTATTGTCTATTTGAAATGATTCAGGATTATGAGAGTGAGGATAAGTTTGGCATAGCTGATGATCGCATTAGCCATTTGCTCCCCACTTCATACCAAGATATGATTGTCAGAGTATACTCCAAGAAACCAGAGCTGGTTTGTTTGTCATCCAAAACTTTTGTGTTTTACAAATGATTTATGGTTACTTCATTTGCTTTCCTTAACTCTCAAATGGGTTTGTTGTTTCTTTTGCTATTTTCAAGGTCGGAGCAATATCTGAGGCTTTTGAAAACTTTCAGCTAAAGACATACGGGATTAAGGCTCAGGTACATGACACACCTGCAAGGAAGAGACAGCGAACATGAATATATATATATATATATATATATATATATATATATATATATATAGAGAGAGAGAGAGAGAGAGAGAGAGAATTTGAGGATTAAAACGTGAATAGTCACCTAGCTTTCTATGCAATAACGATCATTTCATTCTTGCAAATTCCAGACTTTCTACCAATCAGATCTTTCTTATATTTAGACGAAATATGACATCAATTTTTTTACACTCAAATCTTTAAATGAATGTCCATTTTTTTAAAAAAAAATTGTCCTTAAAATGAATGTCCATTTTTTTTAAAAAAAAATTGTCCTTAAAAAAATTGTCCTTAAAATAAATGTCACTTTTAAATGAATGTCCATTTTTTTAAAAAAAAAAATTGTCCTTAAAATAAATGTCACTTTTAAAAAAGTATTGTCCTTAAAAAAAATTGTTTTTAAAATTGTCCTGTAAAAGTAAATGTTTAGAAAGTGAATATTAAAAATATTTATGTATTTGTCATTTAAATTTACAAAAGTAAATATTTTTAAAATGTCCCTCAAAGTGAAATACAAACATTCATTTAAAATGGAGACACTATGTCAATATCGGGGCAATCAACCTACTAAGCTACCGTACTTTCACTTTTTTTTCAAATAAGGTAACGTACAAACTAGTTACTTATTTAGGTATCGTACTTTCAAAATTAATTTCAAATAAGGTATTGGACCAAATTTTTAACTAACGTCGTTAAAAAATTTAACGGACTTGTCAACCTCGTTTAGGGGTGGGGTGGGGGGTTGGTAGGGGTGGGGATGGGGGTAGGTAGGGTGGGTTGGGTTGGGTGGGTGGGGGGGTGGGTGGGGGTGGTATGGGGGAGTGGGGGGTAGGGCGGGGGGTGGGGTGGGGTGGGGTGGGGGGGTAGGAGGGGGGGTAGGGCGGGGGGTGGTGGGGTGGTGTAGGGCGGGTAGGGGGTAGGGCGGGGGGTGGTGGGGTGGTGTAGGGCGGGTAGGGGGTAGGGCGGGGGTGGGGTGGGGTGGGGGGGTAGGAGGGGGGGCGGGGCGGGGCGGGTGGGGGTGTGTGGCGGGGGGGGTGGGTGGGGGGGCGGGTGAGGCGGAGGGGGGGTAGTAACGAGGTTGACAAGTCCGTTAGATTTTTTAACGACGTTAGTTAAAAATTTGGTGGGATACCTTATTTGAAATTACTTTTGAAAGTACGATACCTAAGTTAATAACTAGTTAGTACGTTACCTTATTTGAAAATGGACCTTAAATACGATACCTTCCTTGGTAATTATTCCTGTCAGTATTGATAGAATTATAGATCATTCATTGCATCATATCGATGTCAACATACTACTTGACACCAATGGATCACCGTGACACAAAAAAGTATAAAAGTGGTATAAGATTTGGTATAGACACCCCATTCTTAACTAATAACACGTGACTATACCACTGTTTGTCTCGCCTTTATATTTACGTTTTGTACTAACTTCGTTAGTTTCGATATCTCAGCCCTACACCCAGAACACTTTGTTAGCCATCCAAACAGAGGTTTCTGTTATGTTAAAATTAGACATTTTGAGGATTAAAACGTGAATAATCACCTAGCTTTCTTTCTATGCAACAACGATCATTTCATTCTTGGAAATTACATACGATTCTACCAGTAGTATCTTTCTTATATTTAGACAAAATATGACATCAATTTTTTTATACTCCCTCGCTTTTTAAATGAATATTCATTCTCAAGAAATTTTCGTCATATAATAAATGTCATTTTTTTAAAAAAAAATTGTCCGTGATTGTTTTTTTATCAATTTTTTTCACTAGTCATTTTATACTTATAAAACTGCTTAGAAAATGGATATCAAGAATATTTATGTGTGCCATTTAAATTTACAAAAAGAAAATATTTTCAAAATATCACTTAAAATAAAATTTGGACATTTATTTATAGACAAGACGGGTCTTAAAGTCTGAGTTCCAGGCTTTGCCAAAGGCTTAAAGCGTGGACTTATTAATCGGGGGGCGCGGAGTAACATCGTGGGCCGTTGGGCCTACACGTGTAATGAGCTGCTCTGATACCATCTTAAATCTGAGGTTTCACCTTAAAATCAATTGGTGTCAAGGGGAGTGACCCAGAATCTTTATATGTCTGTCATAGACAAGGTTTGTCAATTTTCAATGTAGGATAATATCTCTAACAACGGGAAGGTAACATTTTTATGTACACATTATGTCGATACTGATATAATTATAGATCATTCATTAAGTCATATCATATGATGTCAACATACGAATTGACATTTGACACCAATGGATTGTTAAATAGCAACACTAACTCTTCCTCTCTCCAAGAAATTACTAGGCTCTCTAGAGATTTCTACATACCTTGAGGAGTTTTCAAGAAGCCCCAAATTGAAGACCACCGCCATTGGAGAAAAGGGACGAACCTTCTGGATTTGGTGTATTGAGGAGTTTTCAAGAAGCCCCAAATTGAAGACCACCGCCATTGGAGAAAAGGGACGAACCTTCTGGATTTGGTGTAGAAGACGACTTGGGGCAGATTCATCTAGAGAAATCCTTCACTGACCTACGCTAAGTATAAATAGGTAGGAAGGCTATGTACGCAGGAGAGAAAGTAAGAGTCCAGTTGTGTGGGTAAATTAAAGCCTTTTCCTCCTTGGCTATTATCTAGTGTGATGGTCTTATATTAGTGTGTGCATTAAGCATTTGTACATTGCCTTGTGTAAGTATTACTAAGTAATAATAATAGTGTTCATTATTAATACTTTGACAAGTAAAACAAGAAATTCATATAGAGACGGACAGGGTAATACTTGGGGCATAAAACAAACAGTTTAGAGTTCTGAGTCATTGAAATTCTATAAAGTTATTACTTCAACAGTAAATAATATTTGAAACAGAAAGCAAAAATTCAGAGGTTTTAACACCAAAATACTACTGGTAGCAAAACTATAAATATTCTCCCAGCATGCCAATGCCAATGCCAATGCCAAAATGCCTCTTGATTCCATATATCGCCAATGTCTACTTGATCTTCTTCTTTGGCCTCAACTGTGAAACAAAAATAAAATCAGCACTACTTTGGTATGTTCAATATACAATCAACCTCCTGATAGGGGGGTGGGCACAATAATCAAATCCAACAAAGTAAAATTAAAATGTCCATAAAAGAACCTGATTGCTGTGGCCACACTTCTTCTTCCTACAGTTCACAGCACGAGGATGGAGGCGAGCATAACATCTGAAATCAACAAATATATTCAAAATTATTAATAGTGGAGGAGTTGTTGTGAGTATGAAAAGTAAGACGATAGAAAATGAGTAGGAGGAATAGTAAGTGAATTGTATTTGTATGACAAGTGGGTTTCATTAAACAAAAGATTATTTAAACTTTGCCATTTTGGGCGGTATCAATTGAGGTGGGACGGACGGTAAAGGAAATAAGTCTCGATTGAGCTTGGGACGTAGGGAGTATATACAAGCAAACATTAACCATCAAATGTTTGCAAAACAAACAAGATTGGCTGTGCAACTAAGTCACACCATGGTCAGTAGATCACCTGTGCTAAATAAAACAGTCCATGACCCATTCTAGATCTATCAATGTTCTGGAAGTAGCTAAGAACTTCATCTCTTAATAGGTAAAATTATGACACCTTGGCATTGGTCAAAACCTAAGTTTGAGTGTCATGGCCATTTCTATAACAGCTCCAAGCAAACATTGCAACTTATGAAAATTGCAAAACCATTACTACCTCCGTCCCAAAATGAATGTCCAAAAAAATTCAAATTAATGCTTCATGAAAGTCATTGTAGAACAAGGAAAATATATGACATACTTGAAGGGTCGATCATCAATGCACACCATGCAACACTCCTTTCCAATATAAGATTTTGAAATTTCATACCAAACATTTATGGCACTCAGTGGGGCAATAAGGTTGCAATCGATCGATCTACAGACCAACACATAACAACTCACAAACTTATGCCATCACCATCTGTTATACTCCCTCCGTCCCGAAAAGTTTGTCCCACCTTGACTTTCATGGTTAATCCAATCGAACTGTAACCATAATTTTATGAAAATCAAGATATCTCCATGATATTCTAAAAATGTTATTGTTTCATCATTATGAATACTATCAATAACAATTTTTAGAATTGCGTAGAGATATCCTGTGATGTTCAGACTCTTCCTTTTTGCCAAAGTACCCCCGTGTCCAGAGTACAGGACATGGGTGTGGGTATTGGTTAGAACATGGGTGTGGGTATTGGTGTGGCTATTTTACACTAAATTAGGTGTAAAATCTTAAAATTTTGGAGGATCCGACACTCGAATCAGTACCCGTTTCGAATACTCGTACCCGAGTCCGAGCATCATAGGAGATATCTGTATTTTCATTAAATTATGGTCAAAGTCCAATTGAGTTGACTATAAAAGACAAAGTGGGACAAACTTTCAGGGACTTGGGGAGTATAAATTTACAATTTTTGAAGCTACTTGACGGTTTCCTAACTTATTCATATCTCCATATTCTCATTACTTCTATCTATTCCTACTGAAATCCAAGCCATACAACAATAAAAAGGAATTGCAGGCCACAATGTTTGCTGAGAACCGAAATTCACTTGTTGAAACTATAGCAGAATTCAATAATATTACAAGCTTAATCAAAATCAAAGAAATGCACAAACAAAATAATAAGTACAAAAAGGAAGAAAAATGGAGAAAGGAGCTTACTTGCGGCAGATGGTCTTATCCTGGTTGTACTTTCTAGCCAAAGCCATCAATGAGGGCTCAATAATTCCACCTCTTAGCCTCAAAACCAAATGCAGAGTTGACTCTAAAATAGACAGTGCAAACGTCAAAATTTAACTTCAACACATCCGACTAAATTCATTTGATCTGCTCAACCAAACAAAGGACAAAATAAATTAATCAAACCTTTCTGAATGTTGTAGTCAGCAAGAGTTCTGCCATCTTCAAGCTGTTTTCCAGCAAATATCAGCCTTTGCTGATCTGGAGGAATACCTGTATAAAAAAGATGTTAAGGTGTTAGGAAACACACGTGTTAACATATAAACAAAATACATTATTTACATCATCATGAAAGAAACAAACTTGATAGTACAATTAACACGAATACAAATATAGAATATATATCCTCAAGTTCAAACAACAATAGTAGTACATATATCAGTTAGAATTCTCTGAAATATTCCTAGCAGTTTGTCAGGTAAAAACGATCCTGGATTAATGAAGAGAAAAAGAATCTGGGAGGCCTGTTAGTATTTTGCAACACTTTGTTCCCCATGCTCTCCCACAACAACATACTGCTTACTCTTGGCCTGTTTTCTCCAATCAGAATGAGCCTAAGTGGTTGCCCTATAACACTGGTATGTATACTATACAGTCCACCAATGAGTGGTTTTATGGTTGTCAGCACCCAACTGATCCTCATGCCCTTTTACCACGGAAAATCGTATGAAAGCTGTCCTATCGCCCTCGAGTTAACCTACAGCAGCCGTTATCTACAACAAACTTGTTTTGGATAGTTAGTTCTGTTGAATTTGTGGTTTGAGTAAAGATTCCATCCTTCACCTTGTGAATGACTGCCCAAGCTCCTACCATCTTTAGAGGCTTCGCAATGTATGTCCTATGAGTTCGCTTAATCTTTTAACTCGCATTGCTAACTGTCCTTACAAAACTAAGAAAAATGGCAAAACCATGCATATATGGTAAGCCTATACTGATGTATGTGGACAGCTCAAAAAAACCTCCATTCCAGAATAGTCCTTTAGCCACTTACGAAATTCAAATACAAGCTCAAGTGCAACAACATATATCTTTTCCAGATTCTTCTGCTCAACCTCTATTTGACATAAGCCACTAGTTTATTTTGGATACATAGGTTGAAGACATCTTAACCCAAACCGCTGTAACCTCACTGTATTCAGATAGCAAACCCCTCCCCATTTTTTTCTGCAGTTTTAACGGACCAAGTAGTTTGTCACTATGTTGAGTTGCATAAATGTTTGTTCATACAAAAAATTGAACTTACACATACAAATACACAACACTTGTAATTGAAAAATATAAATCAAATTCGCTATTGATCTGATTTTCTTTTTGGACATTCATTCATTTTGGGACGGAGGGATTACCATTTATTTGCCGACTGAAGTTGCATATTTACACAATGATCAGTTACCATTAATTTCTAATGTTCAATATATTCCTAAAATTGATTCGATCCAAAAAAACATCCAATATCTTGCAGTTTAATAGTTCAATTTTTCCAGAATCATTTGTTCTTTCAATTCCATACTCATTTACACACATAATTACAATATCCTCAACCTAAACAAGCACACAAAATCTCAATACACACAGTATTTCAATCACTAAGAAAAAAACACATCAAATTATATGTGCTCGTAAATATTAAGAAGAGAAAAATAACGAAAGAACAAACCTTCCTTGTCCTGGATCTTAGCCTTGACATTGTCGATGGTGTCACTTGATTCAACCTCAAGGGTTATGGTTTTACCGGTTAGGGTTTTCACGAAGATCTGCATCTTTTCTCCCTTTGTTTATCTGCCTCCCCCCCTCTTTCTCTCCTTCCAAAGAAATGATGATGATATAGCAGCTAGGGTTTTGATTATCAGGGCTTGTGAGGTTTTAGCCCATGGGCCTAGTTTTCTTAAATCACAAGCTTAAAGCCCTAGCTTATTAGACCGTTGTGATTAACATTTGGCCTTCCAGTAAATAGTGCAGTCCGATTGGACAGATGTTGAGTTGCTTTGATTTTTGATTAATGATCGAGATTGGGTGCGAGCCGAATAAAAAGAAAAAAATCTAAAATATTGTTAAAAAACTCTTTAATGTGAACCAATTAAGATGGTAACAAAATGGAAGATCGAGTCTAACTCCAACTGCTATGTGCAAGTACGCGGACTCCTGATTCATAATAAGAAGTTTAAAATAAATATTCAGTTTTTATTTAAGACATAGGAAAAATTACAAATAAGGTTCAAATTATAGAGTGGTTTATACTGAATGGTTCAATGTTTCATTTTTGACAATTAAAAGTCCAAAGTTATCAAAAATTGACAGTTAAAGTTTTTTTAACAAAATCGTTAAAAATAATTGTTGAATAGTGGCAATTTAGGGTATGAAGTTATCAACTATTAGTAATTAAGGGTCTGAAGTTATCATTTTTTAGCAAATAAGATTCTGATTTAACGACAATTTCAAATGATTTCGTTAAAAGACACTTAACTGTGGTAAGTTTGAACTGTTAATCGACAAAAATAAAATTGAACCATGTAGTACAAGCATCCCCTATAATTTGAACCCTTATTTGTAAATTTCCCAAGATATATCATGAAAATTTTGATTTTTAGTATTGAAATAAATATTTTTTAAATATAATGAACGGTCAAAGAAAATTGGTATAAAATATTGAGAGACTTTTTTGAAATGGCATTCCTTTTTAGATATATTTTTTTAATGGATAATTATTTTGGATTAGAAAGAGTAACATTCTTACCCCTCTTTCATACAAGTGACCCCATGATTTATATTTTTAGAGGACTACTTGATTCCCTTGTAAATTTACCTTGAAATATAAGAATTTTTTTTTTCTGCCTACCCCCCACCCCACCCCCCACTCCACCCCACACCCCCACCTAGGGCTGTTACACGTCGCGAGCCTGTTCGAGCTCGGCTCGGGCTCGGCTCGAAAAAAGCTCGAGTTCGAGTGGGCTCGAGTTGAACTCGAGCTCGAGCTCGATCGATTTTTAAACTCGTCATTTTTTCGAGCTCGACTCGTATGTTCGACGAGCTTTGTTCGAGATCGACTCGTTTGAGCTCGACTCGGGCTCGGCTCGTTAAAAGCTCGAATGAATTTTAGTATATATATATATATATATATATATATATATATATATATATATATATATATATATATATATATATATATATATATATATAAGCTCGTTTATGCTCGAGTTCGATTACAACTCGAATTAGGGCTCGATAAAGCTCGTTTGATTTCAGATTTTTTTCAAAAAATAAGCCGAAGCTCGAGCTCGACTCGTTAATACTCGAGTTCAAGCAGCTCGCGGAAAGCTCGCGAGCCGGCTCGCGAAAAGCTCGAAACTTGATTCGAGCCGAGCTCGAACAGGAATTCTGGGCTCGAGCTCGAGCTCGAGAAAAGCTCGAGCTCGTTTAAAAGTTAACGAGCTCGAGCTTGAAACATCAAAAGCTCGGCTCGGCTCGTTTACAGCCCTACCCCCAACCCCACCCCCACGAAAAATTTTTTTTTTACTCATTTTGCATACCCCTACCTACCCCCCCACCTCCCTCCCAATTTTTTTTTTTAAAGGATAAATTGGTCATTTTATATGCTTTCATTCCATTTCTATAATTTGTATTTTCAAACCAAACATGATTTGCCAAGGAATTGAATGACAATTCCATTCCATTCCGTGCCAACCAAACGGAGGGGGTTGACCAGTTTTTTTCCATTCCGATTCCTTAAGGAATTCAATTCCATTGACAATTCCATTCCTTCATTTTTTTTCCACCGAACCAAACGCCACCTTAGTAACATTTTAATAAATGATAGTGGGTGTAATTAGAGATTTGGGTGTCAATAGTAGCACCATTTTTTTCTTAATAACCGCTGCACTTTTTTAAATACCTCATCATGCATCAACTAAATTATTACTATCTTTGTCTTAAAGAATAATAAATTAAATAAATTTATTCTTAATCTAGTAAATTAGTTTCTGTGTTAGATAAAATTTTACAATAATCACAATAAAAGAAAAGAATTTCAATATATTGAAATACAATTTATAACGTAAAATTAAAAAAAAGGAGAAAATCGTAGATTTATCGTCTTGATATTATACAAGTCGTGTGTAACACACTATCATTAAAACAAATTCGTCCCCTCACCGAGTTGTGCTTTAGGTTATTTTGGATGTTCGGCTCCCGTGATAAAACGGACGGACCAGACTATTCTGTCACCCTAAAATCTCCGGCGAATTGAAGCAATGATTGGACAAAATCACCATACTATTTTATACTATTCTAGGAGGCTAAAGAAAGAAGAAGAATAACAAATTGCAAAGGGAGAGAAGGAAGATTGATGGAAAAAGTTGTTTTCATTTGTTGTGGGTTTCTTTAGGTATAGCTTCAATAACCATGTGATAAATTCCCAATTAATCCGTATATTAATATGAGAGTCATTATCTTGTATTCATGGTGTTTAATTCCACACTTCGTAACCCCTAATCCCAAGGTAATTATCCCTATTAATCCCTCATTAATCTAGGAATCATGGAAAATCAATAGTGAAATTAAATTCTAAAATTTACACTTTCAACACACCAATTTTGAGCAATCATTGTTGGAACATTAATGCTCCATCAAATCATGAAGCGACTCACATCTAGATTAAGAATGAGAAGAAGATGAAGACGGAAGCGTGTACCTGAAGAATCCATGATTGTGTTCTTGATCTTGTTCTTGAATAATTGAGAAAGTAGGGAGATAGTACTTCTAAATGATAGTGCCCACACTTGATCTTCTTAGTGAATAAAGAGAAAATTTGTGTCTGAATTTAGTGAATGGATAAGTGTCTCTAAATGGCTGATGGATAGCCTTTATATAGATAGAGAAGGGGCACTTCATTTAGGGACTACACCCTTTCATAAAGAAGGTGGTGTGAAGTTACCATTATGCCCATCATTTAATGGTACTTACACCTAATGGAATTCTACATATTTGGTCTATACTTTAACATTATTAAATAATTATAACATATGGAATTAAATAACACATATTATTAATCCATGTTCTAATAATCTCCCACTTGGATTAATATTAATATGTATCTTTTACTAAATAAATTCCTTAATCATTTATAACATGAATGACAACCCTTATGTGCACGTTTATTGTCATCCAACATAATCCCGTCCATTAGTCTTATAACTATAGGGATTAAAGGGGCAGTCGTTGTAATTGATTCGCAACTAAACCCACATTAATCACATATATATATCCAACTAAATGACATAGATTAAGTATAGATATGTAGCATGGAATATTAATGAATATATATGAAGAACGCATATATATATACTCCAACTAGTCCTACTTAACCAAATGAGATCAATATAAATAAAAACAACACAAAGAAATAGAAAACAACACAAACTCCCACTGATTTAAGCATTATCAAAAATTGTTTCACCCATATGAGCAGCATGCTCGTGAAACATCAAAAAGAGATTACGCTTTATAAAGATGGATCCAATAACATGGAGTTTGATCCTATAAGTTGTATATCTATTTGTTCATTTTATACTTATTTCTCTTCAACAAGAGACATAACCATATGATGTCTTTCGACATCTTTGCATCCAGTAAAACAGAATCGGAATACTTAATGATCTCAAAATGATCCGATTTTATATACATAAGCATGTAGATTAATATTTTATAGGTACTTCATCATTCTTTTGGATGCGACTTAATGTTCTTCTTTTTCTAATTGCTTTGGTATTGACCAAGCATCCCAATAATAAATGCAAGGTTTGTACGAGTAGAGACTTGCGCATACATTAAGCTTCCTACTACCGGTGCATAAGGGATATTTTCCATATACTTGGATTCAAAATTAATTTTAGTACATTGCTTTAGACTGAATTTATTCCCCTTAGAGACAGGGGTGTCATGTGGTTTACAATTTTTCATGCTAAACCTTTGTAATACCTTCTCTATATAGCTCTTTTGTGATAATCCCAAAATACCTCGTGAATGATCACGATGAATTTGGATTCCCAATACAAAAGATGCCTTACCAAGATCTTTCATCTCAAATTTGTCTGAGAAATTTCTTAGTTTCTTTTAGAAGGTCCTTATCATTACTAGCAAGAAAAATATCATCCACATATAAGACCAAAATTATAAATCTACTCCCACTGAACTTATGGTACACACAATCTTCACCAAGATTCATTTCAAAGCCAAATGAAAGAATAACTTGGTTAAATTTTAAGTACCATTGACGAGATGCTTGCTTAAGCCCATAAATGGATTTCTTAAGTTTACAAACCAGTTGACTAGTTTGATCTGAATTAGTCACCATTTCTGGTTTCTTCATATAGATAGTTTTCTCAATGTCGCCATTGAGTAAAGCTGTCTTAACATCCATTTGATGAAAGCTCAAGATCATAATGTGCCACTAATGTCATAATGATCATAAAAGAGGTTTTAGAAGATACGGGAAAAAATGTTTCTTTATAATCAATATCTTTCTTTTGAGTAAATCCATTAGCAACAAGATGTGCCTTATATCTTTCCATATTACCTTACTAATCCCTTTTGGTTTTAAATATCAATTTATAACCAATAGGTTTTACACCATCAGGTAATGGGACAAGATCCCAAATGTCATTGTCTTTTATTGATTTTAACTCCTCATTAATGGCATTGATCCACTTATGAGAATTAGGACTATTAATGACTTCATGAAAGGTAATTAGATCATCTCCCACTAAACCTAAGGTGTCCTCATTCTCCGCAAGATACATATCGGAATAACACTTCTTCTTTCTCTAGTAGATCTCCTTTAGGGCACCGGTTCATCCTCATTTTGAGGTTGTTGAATTTCATTATGTCCAACATTTTCATGTTGTCCGTTATTTACGGGAGTCTCTATATTATTTTGAATTGTATGTTCTTGTTGAATTTCAGGTGTAATTACTTGATTTTTAACAGGAACTAAGGTTTGAGGAATATAGAGTGGTTCCTCTAACTCTTCAAATTCAAATAGATCAGATCAAATTCAAAATAGATCAGATCATTACTATTTCTCCCACTAAATTCAACATCCTCAAGGAACCTAACATTGCCAGTCTCGAAAAATGTTCTAATTTTCGGGTCATAAAATTTATATCCCCTAGACCTCTCGGCATACCCTACAAAATAGCTACTAACAGTATTAAGGTCCAGTTTGCCCCTCATTAGGCCTATAAGGTCTAGCTTTTGTTGGACACCCCCATACATGAAGATGATTTAAGGACGGTTTTTTATTTGTCCATAACTCATAAGGAGTTTTGTCGGTAACTTTTGAAGGTGCTCTATTGAGAATATAAGCTGCGGTTTTTAATGCTTCGCCCATAATGAGTGAGGTAAAGAAGTACAGGAAAACATACTTCTTACCATATTTTTAAGGATTTTATTATGTCTCTCCACTATACTATGCTAGGTTTGCCCGGCATGGTGTAGTGAGGGACAATCCTACACTCTTCAAAATAGCGAGTATAAAGGACTCAGACGTTATTCACCTAATACGTTATACCGTCCGTAGTTTTCACTATCATGATCGGATTTAACGTTCTTAATAGTCTTTCTTATGCCTTAAAAGACTTGAAAACGTCCAATGATTGAAACTTTACATGAAGAAAATAATGTATCCATAACGAGAGTAATCATCCATGAACGTAATGAAATATTGTTGACCATTCCATGAAGGGTTAGTGAATGGTCCGCAAATGTTCATATGAATTAGTTCCAAGACGTTTGATACTCTCAAAATTCTATTTCCTTTAATGTTTGTAAATTTTTTCTTTAAAACACTTAATGCAAAAGTTTATCCGGAGTATCAAGTTATTTTAGAATTCCCTCCGACATAAGCTTTATTAATTCTCCCTTTGGAGATATGACCCAAACGCCTATGCCATAGAATACAAGAATTTTCACTTGATAACTTTTGCTTAGGGCCTTTAATTTTGGTTTCATTATTATGGGACTCATTTATTTTCTTGACTGTGTCAAGTAAATTAAGATTATCGATAAATGACAAAGTACTAGTACCGACAAGTTTGGAATTTAAAATAAAGATCACATTTACTATTACCAAAAGAACAAGAGTAACATTCCTTGTCCAAAATTGTGATAGATATTAAATTCCATCAAAGATGGTACAATGAATGTATTATTTAAAATAATAGCCAGTACTTAACATTAATCTAAAAGTCCCTATGCCTATAACTTCAACCGGATTTCCAGCTTCCATATAAATGTATTTCTCATCTTCACTGGGGATTTGGTAATTCAGGCAACCCTGCATACATGAACTAATGTGAGTTGTTGCACCAAATACAACCACTATGTATATTAAGGAATTGAAATCAAATTTGCCTTAGTACAAACAAAATCAAATGACATACCATTCTGAATTCGCCATTTGCGATACTTATGGTAGTCGTTCTTCATGCGAGTAAGGTCTTTGTAAAAGAAGTATTTCTTGACTTTATGACCCTTAAATGATCCCTTATGCTTCTTACTTGCAACCGCAATTTTCTTCCCTCTTCTCTTAATCCCACGAGAAGAAGTAAATGCTGAGTGAGTACTTTCTAATTTAAGATATTTCATCCTATCTTCCTCTAATGTCATATGTGAAAGTAATCCATTAATATTCCACTTGTACTTTCGACATTTATAGGTCACCTCAAAAGGACCAAATTGAGGAGGAAGATAGATCAAAACTAAGTGCACGAGCAAATCTTCCGAAATCTCTAACTTAAGTGTCTTTAGTTTGATCGAAAGATGAAATAATTCAATAATGTACTCTCGAAGATTTTCGTCATCCTTGTACCGTATGGAAACAAGTTTCCACAAGAATTCAAAGAAAAATTCAGCATTTTCGATTTCAGAGACATTGTCCAAAAATGTCTTTGAAACTGCATTTTTCATGATCATTAGACTCACGCGGTTGGACCGTTCCCATTGCTCAACATTTTTCCGTTCTATAACGGTATTTCCTTTAGTGAGAGCAGCGGGACTTGATTCCCCTAATGCGTGATCGATGTCCATATTGCCTAAGATCATCGATATATTATTTTTCCAAGTTTTAAGTTTAGTCCCAGTAAGCAAAGGTACATTGTTAATGGCAGTAGTTACGGATGAAACATTAATCAAATCTGAAGGAGAAGAACAAGAATGAAACAAAACATATATAAGAATCCACACAATGATTAATTATATCAAATGAATTCCATCAAAATTAAAGATAATCAATATGACATCAAGACTAATCTTTGGATTGCGAATTGACTCACAGTTTGATTTATCTTAGGGTAAACAAATAGCTTAAACAATACATTTTAAATACTTGCCTTCCTTTGGGCCGGTTCAAGTATAAAAAATGTCCTAAAGTTTAAGGTACTTGTTATCCGACAATAAAGAATATAAACAATTCACTTTAAACACCCGCCTTCCTTTGGGATGGTTCACAACATTTAAAATGACCAAAAGTTTAGTTCAATTATTACCCCATGAATGTAAATACTTAGTCAACAACAAGGTTTCCTTTGGGAAATAAGCATGTTATCACATATCAATATTTACATTCATCTTTTAACAAGTTTGAATTTAATGAACAATGTCTCCTTTGGGAAACAAGCATGTTAATTTTGTCCAAAAATGTTAAGGATATAATTAATCGGAAATAAAAGGCCTTAAGGTAATTAATGGAATTTATTAATAAAAGATAGTAATCCTTTTGTTCTACCCGTCCATTCTATAAAGTTTGATAACTTATAAAAACCGTCGAAGCGCGACTGGTGTCCAGATACTACAATTTACTAACAAATTATCACAAAATTTTGGGCACAAATTAATGTGTACTTTACTCAAAAAATGAATGAAAATTGATCAAAATAGCAAAAGATTGAAAATTTTGAAAATCTGGCCAAAATTAAGTGGTGCTCGGCCGAGTCAAGGAAGGTGCTCGGCCGAGCAAAACACTCCAGAGAACACCCCTTTCTGATCCCTCACGCTCGGCCGAGTCCTTATGGGTGCTCGGCCGAGCACTATCCTTGACTCGGCCGAGCATCATGACCGTTGGATGGCGCCTTTTCAAAATTTTTCAAACGTTGTGCTGATACAAAAGGGGTGCTCGGCCAAGTCAAGGAAGGTGCTCGGCCGAGCAGAGTCCGCCTCGCGACGTATAGAGAGCCATACCATACCGCGGGGGGCTACGCCCCCCGCACCCCCTTTTGAGGTCCGTTACCAATCTACACAACAGCTAGGCCCGCGCCCTCGGAGGGCGCCGGGCCCTTTGAGAGGACATCGAGCCATAACATCCAATTTTCCAGATTTAGACTATAAATTCTTAACTTAATGGTGAATCAATATTCAACCAAAGCAAGTAGATTCGCACACTCACATCACATTTTTAAATGTGTGGCTATGCATTTGAACAAACTCACAACGCATCCAATGATGGTGGCTATGTCCAAAATAGGATAATCTTACATTAAGAATTGAAAAGCCTTTTGAGTAAAACCAAATTTTTATAATTAATTTTTAACACCATACTCTAGAATCTGAATTAGAGTATGATAATGATTCAAGAACACATGAAAACACATGGAATCTTTTCATAATAAAACATGAAGGTTTTTCAAAATACTCAAACTTGATCTAGAATATGAGTAGGCTCTGATACTAATTGTTGGAACATTAATGATCCATCAAACCATGAACCGACTCACATCTAGATTAAGAATGAGAAGAAGATGAAGACGGAAGCGTGTACCTGAAGAATTCATGATTGTGTTCTTGATCTTGTTCTTGAATAATTGAGAAAGTAGGGAGATAGTACTTCTAAATGATAGTGCCCACACTTGATCTTCTTAGTGAATAAAGAGAAGATTTGTGACTGAATTTAGTGAATGAATAAGTGTCTCTAAATGGCTGATGGATAGCCTTTATATAGATAGAGAAGGGGCACTTCATTTAAGGACTACACCCTTTCATAAGAAGGTGGTGTGAAGTTACCATTATGCCCATCATTTAATGGTACTTACACCTAATGAAATTCTACATATTTGGTCTATACTTTAACATTATTAAATGATTATAACATATGAAATTAAATAACACATATTATTAATCCATGTTCTAATAATCATATCTTTCTCATCCAATCTCAAATTGGACATCTAGATATACCATTTCAATATTCACATGGAGTGTAACATGAACCCACAATAATCTTTATCAAACGACAAATGATTCATGTAAGAAAAATACACAATTTCATTCACACACAATATATTTTTCCAACAATCCCCCACATGAAGGAAATTGATGACGAATTTGGTGATAGAGTCCGGCAAAGAAAACTTGTATACGATAGGTATGGAATGTCCATTGAACTTTCGCTCGTACAAACATATTTATTATACTCGCAAGTCGATAGACGCGATGTTCTTGAATCGTTATGCTTTTTGTGTAGCCTATCATATGCTTGACACAAATATCGTTCTAACACAGTTCAATTCTAATAGCTATGTTCATTCATGGCCCTGAACATTTTGCCTGGTTCTGTGAGAGGGTCTAAGAATTAAGCCTCACACAATTTTGCTCGAAGCGGCCCCACTTCTCTCTCACATAGGTGATTTTTTAAAGGTAACCCGTATTACCCCGCTAGAATTTTCGACGCGTAAGAATCATTAAAAGTCATAGGCTTATCCTTGTCCTTTCGGGATGTCACTAATAGGAATGGACTTGGGTTAATTCCCCCACATTGGCGCTACAAGTCTTTTAACAGTTACGTGGTCCCATTGAATCTAGTTCTTGAGATCTCCAGTCATCTAGATTGGGTTTTTCATTGTGTTTAACTTTTAAGAAGCTTAAGTCCCATTCCCCTCCGAATTTACAACAAATTCTCGATTTAACCCTTTGGTTAACGGATCCATTTATCATTTGACTTCACATAGTCAAATTAGTTGAGAGTAGTTGTCTGATGATATTATGTTTTAGACATATATGTCTAGACTACCATTACACATATTGCTATATGTTTTTTTTCAATTATAAATTGACTTTAGCAATATACTATCTTGCTAACACAAGCTTTATCCATTTGATAATTGTTAATTCAAATTCATTTAAATCCCAGCTATTGCATATTGATCCTTTAAAAAACTTCAAGAATATCCACCTAATGACTTGTTTAACAACGAGTCCATTAGTTTTACTTGAATTTGAATCAACAGATCAAATTGACTAGAATTTTTCTTAGTTAACATATCGTTTTTGGATTTAATTAACAAAGTGACGTAGTCACTCTTATTTAAATCCACACAATCAAACATTTGATATCGTTATCTTTGTACTTGTCTCAAGTGATACAATGACTTTACAAACTAGCACATTTTCTTCTGGGTTTCATTATTCAAACCGTTTCAACACTTTGATCTATTTCATTCAAAGTATCATTTATTCACTTTCATGAATTTGACATCAATACTTGATTTCCATTGATTTTATGTTCTTTTGATTTTATATATATTCAAACTTATTGAATCATATATAACAAACCAATATACACAATTGTTATAAACATAACTTTTGAAATATAATCCACCATTTAGTAACCAAATTCAATTTATTTGGTAATTGAACTTACTAATTTGCGAAACACCTCACATTTACAAGTGTACGTAGGCCTACATTTTCATACTTCATATGGACATTTCATTATTTTCTTGGGGAAACCTTTACAAAAGGTAATTATTTTTCAAAGTATACTCACCCCCACATTTTTGGGGTAGTTCTAAAATTAGCAATAATGCCAATTTTCATTATTAACACCATTTGATCATGGTGTAAATTGTAGACACTTTGTTTCATTGCTCATGTAAACGAACCCCTCGGGTTGTTATATGTAAATTTCCTCTTCTAAATCTACATTAAGAAAGGTTATTTACATCCGTTTGATGTATTTCAAATTTTACTATGCAACAATTGCAAATACAAATTTTTATTTCCGTGATTAAAGAATAAGCATAAAAGTAATCAAGGTCTTCATTTTTTTTATAACCATCAATTACAAGACTAGCATTGTACTCATTGATTGTTACATTGATCTTCATTTTCTTTTTGAAAATTCACTTATATGCTAGTGGTTTACTACTCTGAGGTAAATTCACTAGTTTTCAAGATGAAATCAATCTTAATTTTAATGGTCTATTTCCACAAAGATCCTTCAAAAGAGCTCAATGTTTATAACTTTGTGATTCACTTTCTAGCATAGAGGTTAGAAAATCTAGGCTATAAAATTTTCTTAATCTACCTCATTTGCTATGTCGAGGTCATGCCTTTTCTTCATTATTTTCTCATGATAAGTTTCTTCTTCTTCTATTGAATCATGGATCCGTTTAAATGAGTTTGACTATTCTTTTAATTTATATGTAAACATATTATTAAAGAAAGAAGCGTTTCATGATTCCATTATAGTATTCTTGTATATGCATTGAATCTTCGATTTATAGACAAGAATTCTATAAGCACTACTATTGTAAGCATACCCAACACATATGCAAGCAAAAGTAATTAGTCTAACTTATACACAAACTATTCTTAGTTGTGTTTTATCACTATCTATTTAGCAAGTTGATTTTCAACTTTTCCTTTAAAAAGATAATATTCAACATTTTGCTTTTTAGCAAGCAACATTAAAGGTAAAAACTTACTCCCTCCGTCCCAGAAAATGCTTCACCATTATAGGTCCGGCATGCAAATTAAGGAAACAGGTGGGAAGAAAAAATATTGTGAGTGTAATTTGAAAATAGGAGAGAGAATTAGTGGAGGAAATAGTAAATTTAAAAAGTATTGTGAGTGTAATAGTGAATTAGGAGAGAGAATGAGTGGAGGAAATAGTTAGTGGGTATAATAGAATATTAATAAAACTTTTCCATTTTAGGAAAGGTGAAGCTTCAAACGGGACGCCATTTTGGGTAAAAGGTGAAGCATTTTCTGGGACGGAGAGAGTACATTTTATCATCATCTAGTGAATAATATTCACATCTCAAGCGTCAATATGCCTTGATTATAACTTCAAACACATATTTGATAAATCTTGTTTGTATCTATTTTGACCATATAACGAGATTCAATCTCATTATTGATCGCTTAAACACCATTCTGTTTCATTTATTTAAACATTATGAATAACATTCTTGATGACATCACAGTTGTCTCTCAAGACACAAGGTATATGCTTGACTCTTTCAAACAAGTTTGACTTTTCAAATAATTTTGACTTTTTCACACAAGTTTGACCAACTTTGTCTTTGTATTAAGCATTTCGGCATGCTTTATCACATTTGCTTTCACCACAAGAAATGTTAGACAGTTCTTCTTAAAAGTTCTATTCTATTTTCCAACACAAAGACGAATAACACACACCTCAACATTCATCTCTATTCATTTATTTTGAGGTGATTTTAAAATATCTTCAAGTGGGTGTGAATGTGGGCCCATTCGCGGATGTGAACCGTTTATTATAAGGTCGCCTCTTCACCTCAGTTTGAAGACACCGATTTATTGAAAAATGGAGTCGCCACGCCATTTTGATTTCCTCAAAACTTTGAAAAAAAGGAATAGGGTCCGGAGGTTAAGTTACTCCTTGGGAAGAACATTTGGCGTTCACCCAAGGAGCCTTGCCAAAGGCAAGTCTTCCTAGATTCGATTTTTGTGCTTGTTTTGTGTGTTCGTGTGAGAGATGTGATTTGAAAAAAGGGAGGAAATGTGTCAAGTTATCTGCCGGACGTATAAACCATTTGAGTTGGTTATCGCTCGGGATTACTTGGATTTGATGTGTTCGGGATTTTGATCCCGTGCTCATCCTGGACTTATGATCATCATTAAGTGACCTTTTTACCCTCCCCCCCATTGGAATAATCAACCATAGTAGGCTTGAGAGCCTTGGTGTGTTTTAAGCCAACGTTCTTCGGGACTAGGTCTTTATGTGATCGAGAGAGGGACACCTTTTTATAGTCCAAGAGTGAGGATCTTTAGAAAGGAAGAACCTTTGCCCATAAATCCTACATCTTGAGATGATTTGAGCTTAGTAGGGACATTTATGCTCGTCTCAAGTGATGATCGGAGATGTAGGGGCTAAGTTTCATCCATTTCTAAAGGGACTTTGACTATGACATTTTAGTGGCGGAAACGATGTAAAGATTAGACCTTTACACCGATCCACACCACGGGATGCTTCAAGTACCAAATGGACTAGGGGGAGGGATATAAAGATTGGATCTTTATACTCGTCCTATGTCTTTCGTGCCTTAAGAAGGTCACTAGACAATCCTTGGAGAGTGATCCAACCTAAAGGGATATGGGGGATGACTTTGGAAAGTAAAGATTGCATTTTTATGAAAATAAGTGTAGTGAATACTATGAGAACTAAAGCTATGAATGTAAAGGGAAGACCTTTGAGGCTTTTCTATGTCCTTTAAGAACCTTATAAGGTGGGCAATCCTTGGAAGCAAGGTCAAGGGAGGGGGAACACATTATGAGAGTAAAGATGACATTTTTATATAATAAAATGGGACTATTTCATATCATCATGTGATGAATCCTCCCTAGAACAAGTCACTTGTGGACCCTTGTTCATCCTTGGGATGAGATTCCCCATGAATCATTTGTGTCATGGGAAATAGGGGGAAATGGTATCTATATGACAAATATAGGATCTTTATAGCAATATATCAAATTTAATGACAAGAAAAAGCAACGTAAGTGGCAAGTAATGAATATAACAATATAATAATGGTATTTCAAGGAGAAAGGAAGGAGAGATTACCAATGGTGGTTTTTTCTATATCCCTTGGGCTTTTTCCTAATGTAGGAAGAGTTTTGGATGAATTTTATGGAGGAGGGAGGTGGTTTTTTGGGAGTTTTAGTTTCTGTAAATTCGTGGAATGATTTTGGCAGAGTAACAGTGCTAAAAAATGTCTATCAAAATGGGTAGAGGAGGCCTCTATTTATAGACTGATTTGTGCTTCCTAATGAAGCCGTGCGGCATTAACCTTTGGCAAAAGAAGTCGTCCGGCGTTATCCGTCGATGACTCAGCTTGTTTCTAGAATCATGCAAGGTGGCAGCTGGAATGTTCATTCCAGCGAAGGACTGCTTGGAATTTTAATTCCTAGCAGGTCCTTCCCCCTTTGGCAAGTTTGGAAAAGTTTCTGAATCGCCCCTGAACTTTATGAAAGTTCGGGGAATTGTCGGGAAACTTAATCGGAAGGCATGAGCCAGATTTGGATACTTACAGAAGCCCCACGGCAATGGCACTTGCAGGGCAAGTGGGGTTGTCGATAAAAAGAATCCAATCTGGCAAACTGTCGAGACGAATTTGGTGACCAAGGAGGTCGAGTGGCTGAACCTTTAGAAGGCTATCTACGTATCCCGGAGGAATCAAGTCATGATCGTAGTTCAGAATCCACTGGGGAAAGGGTTTCATATGTGGCAAATTGACTGAACCTAAAGTAGGCTACCTATGTATTCCGGAGGAATCAAGCCATGATCTTAGTTCGGAATCCACTGGAAAATGACAAAGAGAAACTGGTCCCTTGCTAGGAAGATGGAAAGGAAATGACCTAGGAGGTCAAATGGCTGATCCTACTGGGGATATGTCAAATGAAGGGAGTGACCAATGTGGTCGAATGGCTGGACCTTTTTGAAGGGCTCATGCACCACTCAGGAGTGATGAATGAAGGGGGTGACCACTGCGGTCGGATGACTAGACCTTTATGAAAGGCTACCTCACCATCGAGGAGTGATGAAGGAAAAGGGCGACCACTGTAGTCGGATGACTGGACCTTTATGAAAGGCTCATGAACCACAGAGGAGTGATGAATGAAAGGGGTGACCACTGTGGTCGAATGACTAGACCTTTATGAAAGGCTACCTCACCACCAGGGGCGGAGCCAGGAATTGCCCGAGGGGGGACAAGATTACACGGGGGTTTGGGGGCAGCGTCCCCGAAAAAAAAATTTCGGGTCGGACAAGTAAAAAATGGATCGGATCCATGAAATACAATGTATTTTAGTTAAAAATATAAAGAATTAAGAAAGTTAACAAAAATGATAAAAGTAAGTAATTCAAAGAACGATTGAAATAATGTTAAAGTATTTAACGCAAACAATTTATTAATATATATTACTCGTACAAAAAAGAAATTTAAATTTGCTAATTAAACTTGGGATAATAGGAAGAAAGACCAAAAACAAAAAAATGGGAAAAGTCTAACTAATTAATTAAGATTGAAAAAATGTGAGAAAATTAGGAGAAAGAGAAAAAAAAAACTATTAAGAGAAAGAAATGGAGAGAGAGAGAGAGAGAATAGCAAAGATGGAGGACAAATAAAATTAATTGAAAATGTAGGTAGCAGGGCTCGAACATGGATTTAAAGGAAACACCAAAGGCTTTAACTTTACCCCTTCTACCGCTGAACCGCACCACTCACTGGTGTTAATCTTGAAGTTAATTATATATAACAAAAAAATATGGGGGGGGGCAGAAAAAAAAATTCCACTGCACTTCCGCCGCTAGGAGGGGGGGCAAGTGCCCCCCATGCCCCCTGGCTCCGCCCCTGCTCACCACTGAGGAGTGATGAAGGAAAAGGGCGACCACTGCGGTCGGATGGCTGGACCTTTATGAAAGGCTACCTACGTATCCCGGTGGAATCAAGCCGTGGTCGTAGTTCAAGGATCATCGCTAGACAGTTAGGAACAGGTCTAGGATCCTCAGAATTTTGACGATTAATGGAGGAGTCACATTAAGAAACTGAAGCTTACGTCGCTATCGAGGAGATAGAGGCAGCTAAAGTTGGAAAACTAAAGCTTACTTCGCTTTCTCTTTCGAACAGAGATAGAGGTAGCTAAATTTGGAAAACTAAATCTTACTTCGCTATCGAGGAGATAGAGGCAGCTAAAGTTGAAAAACTAAAGCTTACTTCGCTATCGAGGAGATAGAGGTAGCTAAAGTTGGAAAAATTAAAGCGTACTTCGCTATCTCTTTCGAACAGAGATAGAGGTAGCTAAAGTTGGAAAAACTAAAGCGTACTTCGCTATCTCTTTCGAACAGAGATAGAGGTAGCTAAATTGGAATACTAAAGCTTACTTCGCTATCTCTTTCGAATAAGAGATAGAGGTAGCTAAAGTTGGAAAAACTAAAGCGTACTTTGCTATCTCTTTCGAATCAGAGATAGAGGTAGCTAAATTTGAAAAAAAATAAAGCGTACTTCGCTATCTCTTTCGAATCAGAGATAGAGGTAGCTAAATTTGGAAAAACTAAAGCGTACTTCGCTATCTCTTTCGAATAGAGATAGAGGTAGCTAAAATTGGAAAAACTAAAGCGTACTTCGCTATCTCTTTCGAACATAGATAGAGGTAGGTAAAGCTTGAATTTGACAATTCGGAGGCTGTCACCTTATTTGATTTGATTCTAACAGAGATAACGAAGATTTTTGGGAGAAATTTATACGATTTGGAAAATTTATACGGTCTTTCGGATCGGATAATTTAAAGCCTTCCGGGCTACGGATAATGATTTGGAAAATTTATGCGGTCTTCCGGACCGGGTAATTTAAAGATTTTCGGGCTACGGATAATGATTTGGGAAATTTATGCGGTCTTTCAGACCGGGTAATTTAAAGCCTTCCGGGCTACGGATAATGATTTGGGAAATTTATGCGGTCTTTCGGACCGGGTAATTTAAAGCCTTCCGGGCTACGGATAATGATTTTTCGCGTTTGAATTCCTACATTCGTTAGTGAAGAGACAAACAAAGATATATATGACATTTATGAAGATGCATGGAGGCATGAGATGGTATGAATATGTTAGCAAGGCTAAAAGGGTGACAAACAATTCATGCAATCACTTAGAATGATGATGATTTTTTTTCTTTTATTATTTTATTTTGCTTTTGGGGCATACGCGAGCCTAATTTTGGGCAAAAGCATTTCCTATTTTGATTTGCAATCAATTAAGGTTATTTCTCTTTGTTTGTCTCTTCACTAGCAGATATGAGATTCAAACATAAATCGCCAGCCCGAAAGCAAGCTACCCGGTCAGTTTCTCAAATGTTATCCGCAACCCGGGCTAAATGCAGTGCAGGCTACTATTTCGAGTCATTATCGCAATGGCAAAATGCTAGAGCTCCAGTCGAGAAGAACGTGTATCAACAGCGAAGCATTCGTGAACATATAAATATTCAAATATATATTCTCCCAAAAATCTTCGTTATCTCTGTTAGAATCAAATACAAGCAGAGTGAGCTTTCAGTGTCAGTCAGCACTATTATGTTCGAAAATAACGTAACTTTTAATTGCAATTTTAATACCTCTGTCTGTTCGAAGAGATGTGAAATATTGTTACTGCAAGTATACCTCATCTCTGACCGAGCATGTCTTTCAAATTTAACTATCTATCCTCGATTAGAAAGAGATAACTGAGTACGCTTTAATTTCAGCTTTAGCTACCTCTGTCTTATTCGAAAGAAGGCACATGCTTTGTGTTGTTAGCCTCTATCTTGTTCGAAAGAGAATGGCGAGAGAATCTTATTTTCGACTGCTACCTCCATCTGCGTTGAAAGAGATAGCGTGCAGCAATTTTCAGCTGTACCTCTATCTCCTCACGATGGCGAGAGAAATGCTTTCAGTTTTCAGCTTTAATATCTTTTCGATGGCGAAGTAGTTTGGTTTTGTTGCTTACCTGTTCGAAAAGAACGAGTAACTTTGAGTTTCAACTTTAGGCTGCCTCTATCTCCTCGATGCGGCGCATGCTCGATTTCTTGTGTGACTCCTCCATTAATGGAATCGAGGATCTGAGCACATTCTAGCTCTGCGTCTGATGTGACCGGAGCCACGGCAGTGAGCCAGCTTCATAAAGATCGGCCGGCCGCCGATGTCCGCCCTCCTCATCCTCCTCGGTGGTGGCGAGGCGAGAGCAGCTGAGGGAGCGCGCCCCCTCTGGCGGCGAGAGTGCCACTACTTTATCTTTTTGTTATATATAATTAACTAAAGATGCTTTACCGATGTGTCTTGGACAATGGTAGAGAGTAAATTAAAGCCTTTGTGTTTCCTTTAAATCCATGTTGGCTCTGCCCCATTTTCAGTGGTTGTCCTCGTGCTTTGCTATTCTCTCTCTGCTCCATTTCTAATTTTCTCACATTTTCAATCTTAATTAATTGGATAGACTTTTCCCATTTTTTTTGTCTTTCTTCTATTATCCCAGTTGAATAGCAAAATTTAAATTCTTTTTTATGCGTAATATATATTAATAAATTGTTTGGATCAATAAACATTATTTCAATGGATTCTTTAGTACTTGCTTTTATCATTTTATTAACTCTTAATTCTTCTGTTTTCTTCGTGTGTATTCGTGAATCAAATCCATTTTACTGTGTACTCCAATTACCGGCCTTTCTTTCCCAGTGTGGCTTGGCCCTAGGGCAATTCTATGACTGCCAGCTTTATCAAAGCTCAGTATTAAACCCGCGATGTCACCTTTGTCATCACTCCACGTGGTGCGGCCTTTTAAGCAAAGGTCGATCATCGGCTAATCGCCCTTTCTTAATCCTCACCGATGAGCGCTTTCATGAAGATGCAGTCGCTCGGAACGCGATGTCACCTTTCATTCATCACTCTGCAGTGGTATGAGCCCTTTCAAGGTCGACCGACCATTGGCGATGGTCATTTGCTATCCCGATGAGATCAGCCATTTGACCTCTGATATTTCCTCTTCCACAACAGCCAGATTTCTACTATCTGAACTAAATCATGTGTTCCTCAGAATGACAACCTACTTTAGATTCGATCCAGTACATCAAAAACCCTTTTCCAGTGGATGCAATACGATCATGACTTGATAGATAACCTTCTAGGGCCGGCCGCTCATTCTCATGACACCAGAATTACGTCTCGGCGATTTGCAGTGGTTCTTTGTGACAACCTTACTGCGAGAAATGCGTGCAGTATCTGATACAATCTGCTTCACGATGAACACCACGACAATTCGAACTTTCATAAAGTTAGGAAGCTTTCAAGCTGCAGCAGAATGCTAAATTAAAATTCCAACCGATCCTTATTTGGGAATGAGCATTCAGTGCCCATACCATGAAGAAGCAACGATGTGTGGTGCTGCTGAGCCTTTCTTTGCCAGGTGCCGCAGCGGCTGTTAGGAAACGCGAATACGTCTATGAGGCCTCCTACCCATTTTGATGGGCATTTTAGCACTGTGATATACCGCGAAATCATTCACGGAAATTCTGAAAACAAGCTCCTTCATACTCCTTCTCCATAATTCATCCAAGCTTTCTTCTACATTAAGCAAGAATAGAAAAACCGTGTCTCTCCTTCCTTTCTCCTTGAAATACCATTATTATATTGTTATATTCATTACTTGCCGCTTACGTTGCTTTTCTTGTCATTAAATTTGATATGTGCCTATAAAGATCCTATATTTGTCATGTATTCTCCCCTATTTCCCTAACACAAGTGATTCATGAGGAATTTCGTCCCAGGATGAACAAGGGTCACAAGTGACTTTATCTAAAGGATTCATGCCAGTGATGTGAAAAATCCCATTTTATTATGTAAAAATGTCATCTTCCTCTCGTAATGTGTTCCTCTGACTGCTGCTTCCAAGGATTGTCCACACTATCAAGTTTTAAAGGACATAGAAGAACCTTTACATTCGCTAACTTTTAGTTCTGGTGTTCACTACACTTATTTTCATGAAATACAATCTTTACTTCCAGTCATCCCCAATATCCACACAGTTGGATCATTTCCTCCCGAAGAGAGACAATCGTGACCTTCTTGCTGAAAGACATAGGGCAGTATAAAGATCAGTGTATCCCTCCTAGTCCATTGAGAAACACTTGAAAGCATCCGTGGTGGTGATACATTGGCAAGTCTAATGCTACATGGTTTTACGCTAAAAATGCGTAATTAATCCCTTTAGAAATGGATGAGCTTAGCCCCTACATCTCCGATCATCACTTGAGAAGGCCGGCATAAATGTTCTGCTAAGCTCAATCATCTCAAGATGTGAGATTTATGAACCTTCCTTTCTAAAGATCCTCACTCTTTGAACTATAAAAGGTGTCCTCTCGATGTATAAAAGACCTAGTCCAGAAGCATTCTGCCTTGGCTCTCCAGGCTACTATGGTTGATTGTGTGGAAAGATCACTTGATGATCATAAGTCGAGGATAAGCTGCGAGACCCAGCACATCAAATCAGTAATCGACGATAGCTTGACACAATGGTTTGCACGTCGGCCGGTATAACTGACACATTTCCTCCCTTTTTCAAATGCATCTCTCCTGCCAGACACCTGAAGCAAGCCTAAGCTCTAGGAAGCTGCTGGCAGGCTTGGGTGAGCATGTTCAGCCCAAGGAGTAATGGGACCTGTTCGCCACCAGTTTGAAGATGACTCCCGTTTTTGTAAATGACCAATCTTCAGTGAAAAGAAGAACGCTATAATAAGCGGTTCACATCATGATGAAACCCACATTCGCGAAAGATATTTTAAAATCTCCGAAAATGAACAGAGGTGAATGTTGAGGTATTGTGTTGTCATTTGTGTTGGAAAATAAGAATAGAAGGCTTTTAAGAAGAGAAGCTAATCAGCATTTCAACATGATGCTTCAATGTGACTGAAAATGCTCAGCTGGAGCAAGTTATTCAAACTTGTGTGAAAAAGTCAGAAGTAACTGAAAAGTCAAACTTGTTTGAAGAAGTCGAAACATATGCCTTGTGTCTTGAGAGACAGCTACAATATTGTTCATAATGTTGTCAATAAATGAAACAAGTAAATGGTGTTTGATCAATAATGAGATTGAATTCTGGTGCATATGATACGAACAAGATTTAGCCGATATCTGTTTGAAGATATAATCAAGGCATATTGGCAACTTTGGGCATGTGAATATTCAGTAGATGATGATAAAATGTGCTCTCTCAGATCGGAAAATGCTTCTGCTTTACCCAAAATGGCGTCCGTTTAACCTTTCCTAAAATGGAAAAGTTTGTCAGCTATTCTGGCCACTAGCTATTTCCTCGCTCATTCTCTCTATTATTGTGCAGCTCTGTCACCCACAATACTTTTCACTATTTGCTCCATTCTCTCTCCTATTTTCAAATTACACTCTGTCCACGTGCTGCTAATTTGCATCTTAAAATATGTGGTGAAGCGTGACCTTTAACTTGCTAAAAAGCAAGTGTTGAATATTATCTTTTAAAGGAAAAGTTGAAAATCCAACACTGCTAAATAGATAGTGATAAAGCTACAACTGAGAATAGTTTGTGTATAAGTTAGACTAATTGCAACTTTTGCTTGCATATGTGTTGGGTATGTCTTACAACCTAGTGAACCAACTATAGAAGTGCTGTCTATAAGCTCAGAAGATTTAATGCGTGCAAGAATACTATAATGGAGATCATGAGCGCTTCTTTCTTTAATAATATGTTTACATATAAATTAAAATAATAGTCAAACTCATTTAAAAGCGGATCCATGATTTCAATAGAAGAAGAAGAAACTTATCGTGAGGAAAATAATGAAGAAAAGGCATGTATTCTCGACATGGCAAATGAGGTAGGACAAGAAAAGGTACATAACACTAGATTTTCTAAGCACCATGCTTAGAAAGTGAATCACGAAGTGCAAACATTGAGTGTATTTTTGAAGGATCTTTGTGGAAATAGACAATTAAAATTAAGATTGATTTTCATCTTGAAAAACTAGTGAATTTACCTCGAGGAAATGTAAACCACTAGCATATAAGTGAATTTTCAAAAGAAAATGAAGATCAATCTTGGCTGTCAGTGAGTGCGTGCTTAATTAACTGTGATTGATGGTTTATAAAAAATGAAGACCTTGATTGCCTTAATGCTTATTCTTTGTCACGAGAAATAAAAAATTTGTATTTACAATTGTTGCATAGTAAGAATTTGAAATACATCAAGCGGATGTAAATAACATGTCTTAATGTAGATTTAGAAGAGAAAATTTACATATAACAACCCGAGGGGCAAGTTGTACGTGAGCGATGAAAACAAAGTGTCTACAATTTACACCATGATCAAATGGTGTTAACTAATGAGTGGCATTATTGCTAATTTTAGAACTACCCCAAATATGTGGGGGTGAGTAATGCTACTTTGAAAAATGAGCACGCTTTTGTAAAGATTTCCCCAGAAAAATAATGAAATGTCCCTATGAAGTATGAAAATGCAGGCTCATTACACTTGTAAATGTGAGGTGTTTCATAAATCAAGTAAGTTCAATTACCAAATAAATTGAACTATGGTTACTAAATGGTGGATTATATTTCAAAAGTTATGTTCTTTAACAATTGTGTATATTGGTTTGTTATATATGATTCAATAAGTTTGAATATATATAAGTCAAAAGAACATAAAATCAATGGAAATCAAGTATTGATGTCAAATTCATGAAAGTGAATAAATGATACTTTGAATGAAATAGATCAAAGTGTTGAAAGCAGTTTGAGTGTGAAACCCGAAGAAAATGTGCTACAGCTTGTAAAGTCGTTGTATCACTTGAGACAGGTACAAAGATAACGATATCAAATGTTTGATTGTGTGGATTTAAATAAGAGTGACTGCGTCACTTTGTTGGTTAAATCCCAAAAACGATATGTTAACTAAGGAAAATTCTAGTCAACGATCTCGATTCAGAATTCCAGTAAAACCAATGGACTCGTTGTTAAGTAAGTCATTAGGTGGATATTCTTGGTTTTAAGAGATCGATATGCGATAAACTGGAGTTTGTCAGTGAATTTGAATTAACAATTATCAAATGAATAAAGCTTGTGTTAACAAAGATAATATATTATTTAAATCAATTTATAAGTGGCATATGGCAATATATGTAATGGTGGTGGAGACATATATGTCTAAAAAGCGTAATATCATCGAGGCAGCTACTCACATTTAATTTGACTATGTGAAGTCAAATAGTCAATGATCCGTTAACGAAAGGGTTAAATCGAGAATTTGTTAACAAGTCGGAGGGGAATGGGACTTAAGCTTCTTAAAAAGTTAAGCACAATGAAAAACCCAATCTGGGCGCTATTGAAGAGATCTCAAGAGCTAGATTGAATGGGTTCACGCATGCTTGTTACAAGAACTGTAGCGCCAATGTGGGGGAATTAACCCAAGTCCATTCCTATTAGTGACATCCTGAAAGGTGAAGGATAAACCTATGACTTTTAATGATTCTTACGCGTCGAAAATTTAGCGGGGTAATACGGGTTACGCTTTAAAAGCTCGCCTATGTGAGAGAGAAGTCCGGCCGCTTCGAGCACAAGTGTGTGAGAAGCTTAATTCTTAGACCCTCTCACGAACCGGGCAAAATGATCGGGGCCGTGAGTGGGAACGCGATTAGAGTGGAACTGTGTTGAAACGATATGTGTGATGAAACATATGATAGACTGCACAAAAAGCATAGCGATTCAAGAACATCGCGTCTATCGACTTTCTGTATAATAAATATGTTTGTACGGCGAAAGTTCAATGAACATTACATGCTGTGCAGGGGCACTGCAAGTTTCCTATGACTCTATCACCAAATTAGGCATCAATTTCCGCCGTGGCCAGAGAGATTGTTGGAAGCCTATATTGTGACTGTGAATGAAATTATGTATTTTTCTTGCATGAATCATTTGTCGTTTGATCTGTGAGTTCATGTTACACTCCATGTGGTATTGAAATGTTATGTCTAGATGTGTTTGAGACAGGATGAGAAAGATATGATTATTAGGGCATGGATTAATAATATGTGTTATTGCCTGTCATATGTTATAATCATGCAATAATGTTAAAGTATAGACCAAATATGTGGGAACTACGTGAGGTGTAAGTACCATTAAATGATGACGTAATGGTAACTTCACACCACCTTCTTATGAAAGGAGTGTAGTCACTTAAATGAAGTGCCCCTTCTCTATATATAAAGGAAAGAAAGCTATCCATCGACGTTAGAGACACTTATTCGTGCAGCTACAATTAGGTCTGGAAATCTTCTCTTTATTCAAAAAAGAAGAATCGAAGTGTGGGCACTGCATTTAGAAATTGCTATCTCCCTACTTTCTGGTGTATTCAAGAACAAGATCAAGAACACAATCATGAGATTCTTCGGTACACGCACTAAAATCTGCTCATTCTTAATCTAGATGTGAGTGGAGATTCATGGTTTGATGAATCATTAATGTTCCAAGCAATGGCTATCGGAAACTACTCATATTCACAGATCAGGACTGAGTGACTTTGAAGGCCTTCATGTTTTTATTATGAAAAGATTTAATATGTTTTCATGTGTTCTTGAGTCATTATCGTACTACATTCAGAATCTACAGTATGTTGTTAAGTAATTATAGGAAATTTAGTTTTACTCAAAAGGCTTTTCAATTCTTAATGTAAGATTATCCTATTTTGGGCATAGTACCATCATTGGATGCGTTATGAGTTTGTTCAAATGCATAGCCACACGTGCAGAAATGTGATGTGAGTGTGCGGATCTACCTGCTTTGGTTGAATGTTAATTCACCATTAGAGATAAGAATTTATAGTCTAAATACGGAAAGGCCCAGATGTTATAACTCGATGTCTCTCAAGAGGCCGGCGCCCTCACGTAGCTGGCCTAGCTTGTGTAGGTATTAGAGAAAAAGAAATTAAGGGTGCGAGCGTCAGCCGCGAGAAACCTGGTGTGGCTACTGCATGCGTCGCGAGGCGGACTCGCTCGGCCGAGCGCCTTCTGGCTTGGCCGAGCACCCCTTTTGTATGGGCAACGGCATTTGAGGCCTTTTGAAAAGGCGCCATCCAACGGTCATGATGCTCGGCTGAGTCAAGGCAGATGCTCGGCCGGCGCCCATGCGTTTCGGCTGAGCGTGAGTGATCGAAAGGCCAGTTACAGAGTGTTTTGCTCGGCCGAGCACCTTCACTTGACCCGACTGTAGCCACCACCGCATTTGTGGCCAAATTTTCAAAATTTTCAATCTTTTTGCTATTTTGATCCAATTTTCATTCATTTTTGAGTAAAGTACACATTAATTTTGTGCCCAAAATTTTGTGATAATTTGTTAGTAAATTATAGTATCTGGGCGCTGATCGCTAGCGTGTGACGGTTCTTATAAGTTATCAGAACTTTATAGAATGGGCCGGGTAGAGCAAAAGGATTACTATCTTTTATTAATAAATTTCCATTAATTTTTGCTTAAGGCCTTTTGTTTTTCCGACGTTAATTATATCCTTAACATTTTGGACAAAATTAACATGCTTGTTTCCTTCAAGAGACCTTGTTGATTAAATTCAAACTTATTTAAAAAGATGAATGTAAATATTGATATGTGATAACATGCTTGTTTCCCAAAGGAGACCTTGTTGTTATTCAAATATTTACATTCATGGGGTAATAATTGGAACTAAACTTTTTGGTCATTTTAAATGTTGTGAACCATCAGAAAAGGAAGGCGGGTGTTTAAAAGTGAATTGTTTATATTCTTTATTCTTGGAAAATTAACAAGTATAGCTTAAACTTTAGGACATTTTTATACTTGAACCATTGAGGAAGGCAAGTATTTAAAATGTATTGTTTAAGCTATTTGTTTACCCTAAGATAAATCAAATTGTGAGTCAATTACGCAATCGAAAGATTAGTCTTGATGTCAATATTACCATTATCTTTTATTTTGATGGAATTCATTTGATACTAATTGAAGATCATTGTGTGGATTCTTATACTCCTGGTCGATAAAAGCAGTAATTACCGAGGGCGTCCGTTAAACTACGCGACATTTTCTTTTTGTGAAGAATCTTTACTATTTCCTCCGCTCATTCTACTCTCTACGTTATTTTAATACTCATGACGCATTTATAATTTACTATTCCTCCATAAATTCTCTCCTATTTTGAATTACACCAACATTTTTTTGCCAGTTCCATAATTTGCGTGCCCGCTGAGGGTGAAGCCTTTGTGGAGACGGAGGGAGTGTATGTTTTGTGTTCATTCTTGTTCTTACTCCTTCGGAATTTGATTAATGCTTCATCAGTAACTACTTGCTATAAATGATGTACCTTTAGCTTGCTTGGGACTAAACTTAAAAAACTTGGAAAAATAATATAACGATGATCTTAAGGCAATATGGACATCGATGGCACTAGCATTAGGGGAATCAAGTCCCATTGCTCTCACTAAAAGGAAATACCGTTAATAGAACGGAAAAATGTTGGCAATGGGAACGGTCCAGCCGCGTGAGTCTAATTGATGCATGAAAAATGCCGGTTTCAAAGACATTTTTGGACATGATGTCTCTACAGAAATCGAAAATGCTTGAGTTTTTCTTTGAATATCTTGAATGGAAACTTGTTTCCATTCGGATACACAGGAGTGTGAAAATCTTCGGGGAGTACATTATTGAGATTATTTCGTCTTTCGATCAAACTAAAGGCATACTTAAGTTAGAGATTTCGGAAGATTTGCTTTCGTCTTACTGGTTTTGATCTATCTTCCTCCTCGATTTGGTCCTTTTGAGGTGACCTATAAATGTATCGAAAGTACAGAAGTGGAATATTAATGTGGATTGCTTTCACATATGACGATGAGGAAGATAGGATGAAATATCTTAAATTAGAAAGTACTTTCACTCGACATTTACTTCTTCTGCGTGGGATTAAGAGAAGAGGGAAGGAGAGTGCGGTTACGAAGTAAGAAGCATAAGGGATCATTTTAATGGGTCTCGCAAAGTCAAGAAATGCTTCTTTTGCAAGGACCTTACTCGCATGAAGAACGACTACCGTAAGTATCGTGAATGGCGAGATTCGGGATGCGTATGTCATTTGGTCTTGTTTGTACTAAGTGCAAATTTGGTTTCAATTCCTTAATATCACATTAGTGGATTGTATATTGGTGCATGACAACTCACATTCAGTTCGTGTATGCGAGGGTTGCTGAATTACCGAATCTCCATTGAAGATGATGAAAATACATCTATATGGAAGTTTGCCCAAATCCAGGTTGAAGTTATAGAGCATGGGACTTTTAGATTAATAGTTAAATCTTGGCTATTATTTGTATTAAATAATACATTCGTACTTGGAAATCTTTCTGATGAGAATTTAATATACTATCACAATGTATTGGACAAGGAAGGTTACTCTTGATTCTTTTGGTAATAATAAATGTGATCTTTATTTTAAATTCCAAAACCCAATGTGCAGTACTAGTTACTTTTGTCATGATATCGATAATCTTAATTTACTTGAAGCGGTCAATGAAGTAATGAATGGAGTCCGCATAATAATGAAACCAAAACTAAAGGTAAGTTTAACAAGTTATCAAGTAGAAAATTCTGGTGATATTATATGGCGTAGAGCGTTTTGGGTCGTATCTCGAGAGGGAGAATTGATGAAAGCATGTCGAGCAAGGGAATCTGCAAAATAACTTGATACTCAGGATAAAACCCTTTTGCATTAAGTGTCATTCTTTGCAAAAAGAAAAATTTACCTGAACATTTTGACAAAAAGGAAATAGGAAAGAATCTTTGAGAGTATCGGCGATACTTGGAACTTTAATTCATATGGTGCGACATTTGTGGAGCCATTCATTAACCAACTTCATGGAATGGTGCAACAAATATATTTCATTCACGTTAAGTGGATGATTACTCGTTAATGGATACATTATTTTCTTTCATGTAAAAAGATTTCAATCATTGGGCGTTTTCAAGTCTTTTAAAAGGCATAAGAAAGACTATTAAGAAACGTTAAATGTTCCGATCATAGGTAGTGAAAACTACAGGACTTGGTATAACTTTGTATTGGAGTGAATAACGTCAGGGTCCACTTTATACTCGCTATTTTGAAGAGTGTAGGATTGTCCTCGCTACACCCATGTCGGGGCAGAACCTAGCATAGTATATTGGAGAGACATAATAGAATCACTTAAGGATATGGTAAGAAGTATGTTTTCTTGTACTTCTTTACCTCACTACATTATCGTGTGACTTATTAAAGCATTAAAAACCGCCGACTTATATTCTCGATAGAGCACCTTCAAAAGCTCACCGAGCAAAACCCACTTATGAGTTATGGACGCAAATAAGAAAAAACCGTCACCTTAAATCATCTTCAAATGTATGCTCAGGGGTGATCCGGCCCGAAAAGCTAGACCTTATAAGGCCTAATGAGAGGGCAAAGCTGAGACCACAAAAGCTGTTAGTAGCTTATTTTTGTAGGGAATATGTAGAGATCTAGGCAGGATATAAATTTTATGACCGAAAAACTAGAAGCATTTTTCGGGCCGACAATGTTAGGTTCCTTGAGGATGTTTGAGATTTAGTTAGGGAGAATGATACGATCTAATTTAATTTGATACGATGCAATTTGAAGGAAGTTAGAGGGAACCACTCTTTATTCCTCAAACTTTAGTTCTTGCATTTGGAAATCAAGTAATTGTGCTGAAAGCTTCAACAAAGAACTATACAATTCAAAATAATACTAAGAGACTCCCAAGTAAATAACGAGACAACATGAAAATGTTGGACATAATGAAATTCAGCAAACCTCAAAATGAGGATGAACCAGAGTGCCCTTAAGGAAGAGTCTCTACTAGAGAAAGAAGAAGTGCTATTCTGGATATTTTATGATATATGTATCTTGCGGAGAAGTGAGGGACACTGCTTAGGTTTAGTGAGGAGATGATCTAATGGTACCTTCCATGAAAGCCATTAATAGTCTAATTCTCATAAGTTGGATTAATGCCATTAATGAGGAGGTTAAAATTAATGAAAGACAATGACATTTGGGATCTTGGCTCCCGAAAATTACACGGAAGGTGTAAAACCTATTGATTATAAATTGATATTTAAAACCAAAAGGGATTAGCTAAGGTAATATGGAAAGATATAAGGCACATCTTTCATTGCTAATGGATTTACTCAAAAGGAAGGCATTGATTATAAAGAAACATTTTTCCGGTATCTTCTAAAAGCCTCTTTTATGATCATTATGACATTAGTGGCAGCACATGATCTTGAAGCTTTCATCAAATGGATGTTAAAACGACTTTTACTCAAATGGCGGCATTGAAAAATATCTATATGAAGAAACGAGAGAAAATGGTGACCGATTCGAATCAAACTGAGTCAATTAGTTTTGTAAAATTAAGAAATCCATTTATGGGCTTAAGCAAGCATCTGCGTCATAATGGTGCTTAAAATTTAACCAAGTTATTCTTTCATTTTGGCTTTGAAATAAATCTTGGTGAAGATTAGCCATTGTGTACCGTAAGTTCGATGGGAGTAGATTTATAATTTTGGTGCTTATATGTGGATATTTGAATGATATTTTTCTTGCTAGTAATGATAAGGACATTCTAAAAGAAAGCTAAAGAAATTTTTGCAAACAATTATTTTTTTTTTTTTTTTACTTTTCAAACAAATTTGAGATGAAAGATCTTGGTAAGGCATCTTTTTGTATTGGGAATCCAAATTCATCGTGATCATTCATGAGGTATTTTGGGATTATCACAAAACTATATAGAGAAAGGTATTACTGAAAGGTTTAGCATGCAAAATTGTAAACCACGTGACACCCCTGTCTCTACAGAGGAGATAAATTCGAGTCTTTAAAGCAAATGTGCTAAAATTAATTTTTAAATCCAAGTGTATGGAAAATATCGCACCCATGCACCGGCGGTAGGAAGCTTGTAATGTATGCGCAGAGTACGCCACTCGTGCCGAGACCTGCTGCATTTATTATTAGGATGCTTGGTTAATGCAGAAAGCAATTCAAAGAAAAGAAGAACATTAAAATTCGCATCCAAAGAATGATGAATTACCTATAAAACATTAATCTACATGCTTATGTATATAAAATCGGATCATTTTGAGATCATTATGTATTCCGATCTGTTTTGGATGCAAAGATGTCGAAAGAGCATCATATGGTTATGTCTGCTGTTGAAGAGAAATAAGTATAAAATGAGCAAATAGATATACAACTTATAGAGATCAGCTCCCATGTGTTGGATCCTCTTTGTAAGCGTAATGTCTAACGATGACACGAGCATCTTATCACTATAGTGAGAAGCAATTTTTGATAATGCTTAAATCGATGGGAGGCTATGTTGTTTTCTATTTCTTTGTGTTGTTTTTTATTTATATTGATCTCATTTGGTGAAACAGAGACTGAACCCAGTATATATATATGCGTTCTTCATATATATTCATTAATATTCCATACTACATATCTATACTTAATCTATGTCATTTAATTGGATATATATATGTGATTAATGTGAGTTTAGTTGCGAGTCAGCAGCGATTGCCCCTTTAGTCCCTATGAGTTATAAGACTAATAGTGAGATATGAATGACAATAAACGTGCGCGTAAGCCATTCATGTTATAAATGATTAAGGAACTTATTTAGTAAAAGATACATATTAATATTAATCGAAGTGGAAGATATTCCAAACGTGGATTAATTAATATGTGTTATTTAATTCCATGTATTATATTGACAATAATGTTAAAGTATAGGCCAAATAACAGAATTACATTAGGTAATGAGAGTACCGGTAAATGATGAGCATAATGGCTGAAGCACTCATGCCACCTTCTTTTATGAAAGGGTGTGGTCCTAAATGAGGTGCGCCTGCTCCATCTATATAAAGGCTGTCACATCGACCACTAGGAGACGCTTAATCCATTCGCTAAAATTCGGACACAGAGCCACTATAACTGTCATCTAAGAAGATCAAGTGTGAGCTGTATCATTTAGAAGTACTATCTTCCTACTTCTCCCAGTTATTCGGGAGCAAGATCAAGAACACGATGCGGGATTCTTACAGTACACGCATCCGTGCTTCATCTTCTTCTGCATTCTTAATCTAGATGGCTAAATGATTTGATGGAGCATTAATGTTCGGCGATGATTGCTCAAACAGGTGTGTTGAAAGTGTAAATTTTAGAATTTGAGCTGCGTATTGATTTTCCATGATTCCTGGAGTAATGAGGGATGTAGGGATGATTACCTTCAAGGATCAGAGTTTACGAAGTGTGAAATTAAGCACCATGAGCTCCAAGATGTGACTCTCATGTCAATATGCGGATTAATTGAGGAATTTATCACATGGTGTGTAGCTATACCTAAAGAAACCCACGCTGACAAATGAAAACAACTTTTTCCATCAGTCTTCCTTCTCTCCCCTTTGCAATTTGTTATTCTTCTTCTTGCTTTAGCACTCCTAGAATAATGTAAAATAATGTAATGATTTTTGTGTCCAATCATTGCTTCAGTTCGCCGGAGATACAGGGCGACGAGAATGGTGCAGTCCAAGATCACGTTTTATCACGAGAGCAGGCTAAAGCAACACAAGCGCAACTTCGGTGAGTGGCGAATTTGTTTTAATGATAGTGTGTTACACACGACTTGTATAATATCAAGGCGATAAGTCTACGATTTTCTCGCACTTTTAATTTTACGTTATAAATTGTATTTCAATATATTGAAATTCTTTTCTTTATTGTGATTATTAACAAAATTTTATCTAACACGAAACTAATTTACTAGATTAAGAATAAATTTATTTATTTATTTTATTATTCTTTTAAGACAAGGATAGTAATGTTTAGTTGATGCATGATGAGTATTTAAAAAGTGCAGCGGTTAATAAGAAAAAAATGGTGCTACTATTGACACCCAAATCTGAAAGTACACCCACTATCATTTATTAAAATGTTACT
>JAFEMH010006907.1:0-108891 GCA_022495995.1 Adenophora triphylla var. japonica | reverse complement strand
TCAAAATTCTCTTGAACAGCTGAGAGATGAGATTCTTTGGGATTAGCTTGAAACCTAGCACATAGACATACACTAAACATTATGTCTGGTCTTGAAGCTGTAGATATAGGAGAGATCCTATGTAGCTTACGTAAAGTGTTGGATTTACACTATGACCATCTTGATCGCATGAAGCTTGGTTGTGGTTGACAAGGGAGTTTTAGCAGGGGATGCAGTTTGCATGTCAAACTTTTTGATCATATCCCTTGAGTATTTGGCTTGGTTGATGAAGATTCCTTCCTTCATTTGCTTGACTTGAAGGCCTAAGAAGAAGGTGAGCTCACCAATCATGCTCATTTCAAACTGATCCTTCATGATATCTCCAAATTCAGTGCACAAGTTCTCATTTGATGAGCCAAAGATTATGTCATCAATATAGACTTGGATGAGCAACTGATCATCTCCATATTTTTTGATAAACAAGGTGTTATCAATATGTCCTTTGGTGAATCCTTTTCCAAGAAGATATCTAGATAGGGTGTCATACCAAGCTCTTGGTGCTTGTTTAAGCCCATACAATGCTTTGTTCAGTTTGAATACATGATCTGGGAATTTTGGATGCTCAAAACCAGGGGGTTGAGATACAAACACTTTTTCATTTAAAACTCCATTTAGAAATGCACTCTTGACATCCATCTGAAAAACTTTCATCTTCTTGAATGAAGCATAGGCAAGAAATAGCCTTATAGCTTCAAGTCTTGCAACAGGTGCAAAGGTCTCATCATAGTCAATGCCTTCTTCTTGTCTATACCCTTGAGCAACCAGTCTGGCCTTGTTTCTGATTACAACACCTTCTTCATTCATCTTGTTTCTAAAAACCCATCTTGTTCCAATAACAGTTTGATTTCTTGGTTTAGGAACAAGTTGCCATACTTTGTTTCTTTCAAACTGCTCCAGTTCTTCTTCCATGGCTTCAATCCAGTCAGCATCTTGGAGTGCTTCATTTATCTTCTTTGGTTCCACTTGGGATATGAATGCACTCATGAGAAAAGGAATGTTGTCTGGAACTGGGGTTTTATCAATTTGAAGGCTGATGTAAAGATCTTTATTTGGTGGAATGATATGGGTAATGGTGGTTTCATCATTGGTTTTGGGAGGAGAAGGAGGATTATTGGATGAAGATGGAATAGATGAGGAATTAGATGAGGAATTGGGTTGGGTGTCGGCTAAGGGATGGCTGTCGGCTAAGGGTTGGCTTGTCGGCTAAGGGAGGATTTTGAGGAAGATCGAGTCAAGGGATGACTATTTATTTGAATATTTTCTTCCTCATCCATTGGATTGAAAGAGGAGAGATTCTTTGTTGACTTTGTTGGCTTGATTGGTTGTTGATGAGAGTGGGATGGTTGATGGGCACATCTGGCGTAGGATGGTGTCCAGATGAATTTCTTGGAACCATGTATGGAAGGTTTGATGAATCTTGTTCATGATGAGAATAGTTGAATCAAGAATGGGGGATGATTCAGGGAGATTATCTAGATTTCCCAAACCTTCATCAAAATCACATAATTCAGTTATACTTTGATCATTGTTTTCATCAAGGTCAACATGAATAGATTCTTCCACAACAAGTCTTCTTTTGTTGTACACTCTATAAGCTTTGCTTGTGTTAGAGTATCCAAGAAAAATTCCTTCATCACTTTGGAGTCAAATTTGTCCAAATTGTTCTTGCCATTGTTGTGAATGAAGCATCTACTTCCAAAGCTGTGAAAGTAGGAAATGGTAGGGACTTTGTTGTTCCATAATTCATATGGAGTCTTCTTGTGAAATTTGTTGATCGGGGTTTTGTTTTGAACATACACGTAGTAACGGCTTCACCCCAAAAATATTTTGGGAGATTATGTTTCGACAGCATTGTTCTTGCGCCTCACAGATTGTTCTGTTTTTCCTTTCTGCAACACCATTTTGCTGTGGAGTTCTTGGGGCTGAAAAATTGTGATCTATGCCTTTTGAATCACAATATTCTTCCACTCCAGTGTTCTCAAATTCCTTCCCATGGTCAGATCTGATCTTGATGATGGATGTCCCTTTTTGATTTTGAATTTTATTGAATAGCTTTATCAGACAGCTAAGGGTGTCACTTTTGGATTCAAGAAGAATGATCCAAGTGAATCTTGTGAAATCATCAACAACAACTAGGGAGTATCTTTTTCCTCCTAAAGATCTAGTTCTTATGGGTCCAAAAAGATCCATATGAAGCAGTTCAATAGGTCTTGAGGTGTCCAACTTGGTCTTGGGTTTGAATGAGGATTTCTTTTGCTTTCCACATTGGCATGCTTTGCACAGTTTATCCTTTTTGAATGGGATCTTTGGTAGACCTCTGACAAGATTGGAATTTGCAAGCTTGGAAATGGTTTTGTGATTGAGGTGAGCCAATCTCTTGTGCCATAGCCATGACATATCAGATTGATTGAAAGACAGAAGGCAGTGAGCATTTGAAGTTTCCACAATCTCTAAGTTCAAGCAATAGAGATTTCCTTTTCTTGATCCAGTTAGGATGACTTTATTGTTTTTATCTTTAACAGTGCATTTGTCTTTAGTACAAACAACATGATATCCCTTGTCACAGATTTGACTAATGCTGATCAAATTGTGTTTGAGACCTTCTACATAGGATACATTAGTAAAAATGATATCTTTTGTAACAAGATTTCCTGATCCTTTGACCTTAGCTTGGGAATTGTCACCAAAGGTTACATTTGGACCATTTTTAGGGGAATATTGTTGCAGCCAGTCTTTATTGAAGGTCATATGCCTACTACAACCACTATCTAAATACCAGAGACCTTTCCTGGATACCTGCAAAACAACAAATAAGGTTTATGGTACCCTTTTTATTCTTTTGGGTCCAAAGGATTAGTTTTCTTTGGAGCCCTAGCATTGTTCATTGATCCCTTATTGAAGAACTGGTTTAGGGTATGGTAATATGACATGATTTGCATCATGTAAGGTGTAAGGACAGTGGATTGGGAAGGATTGAAGTAGTGGTTTGGGTTGCTGTATTGGGGTTGAAACTAAAAATTATTTGAATGGGATGACCTTGGAGAGTCATTTTGATGTGCATGGCTTCTTCCATTTGAATATTGCCATTGAGGTTTTTGTTTTTTGGTGTATTTATGCTTGTTGTAGAATCTTTGTTGCCTTGGGGTTCTTTGTTGTTTGGAGGAATTTGGTATCTGTCATGCCTTGGTCTGTCAAGCCTTGCCGTCTGTCAACCCTTGGCTGTCGACGGGGCTTGGTGACTAGCACCTTTTGTAGCTTGACTTCTTCCTTTATATTGGCCCCTTTTTGAACCCAAATAAACTTGCTTCCTTGAATTTTATTTGGTCCTTCCTTTGATTGACTAGGGCCACCCAAGATTTCCTTTTCTTTTCCTTTGGTTTGAATGGGATAGGTTTGAGTTTGATAGCTGCCAGAGCTCAGGTTTTCTAGAACCATTTTTTCAATGGCCCTTTCACCAGTGGGAGGAGTGTACACTTTTTGTGTAGGATCATCAGCACCAATCCCTGTTTTGTCACTTGGACGCCTTTGGGTGTAGGTGAAAAGAGATAATGCTTTGCTTGACATGTTCCATGAATCTATTTTCTTTTTAAGAGCATCATTTTCTTTTTCAAGATTACTGAGTTTTTGACAATTTTCATGATTATTAGATGTCTCAGCTGTCGGATCCATGTTTTGTTTTTCAAGCATGATGCATTGATCTCTTAGCCCTTGGCATGCTTTTTCAAGCTCAGAAATGGTTTTTGTGAGGTTGTCAATGGTTGAGGATTGGGAAAGGTTCTCATTGACCAATGAAGCAAAGCTAGTTTTTTGTTTTTTGGTTTGAATTAAAAGAGTGCAAACTAATTGTTTAAAACCATCAATATTTAAAGAGTTAAAATCATGTACCTCTTTTAGTTCATCGCCAGGCAAGTGCTTCCATCTCTTCCTCATTGTCAGATTCTTCATCATCTTGAGCCATAAGGCATATCATGGCTTCTTCTCCTTCAATTTCAGAGTCATCACTTGACATATACTCTTCATCAGCTTGAATTTTGATGAGTCGGCAATCATGACTTGCTCTTTGTTTTTGTCATGTGTATTTTTGGAGCAATTGTAGGAGTTGCACTTAGAGCTGTGAATGATCTCTTTTGAGTAGGTCATCTTCTTAGCATGTACGATTGTCCCTAGGTTTCCTTGGTTCAGGGCAATCAGATGAGTAATGTCCTTGCTTTCCACAATTGAAGCAATCAATTGTCTTCTTGTAGCTGTCTTGTTGGGCATTAGAGGTGGAGGGATTGAATTTCTTGTCAAAAGATTTCTTTTGAAATTTCATGGCATTTCTGACAGCCATGGAAATGAGGCTTGGAATGTCTTCTTGGGAGATCTGTTTTTGACAGATTTGGAGCTGATGTTTATTTTTTGAAGAGCATTGTTGACAATGGTCTCAATGTCATGGTGAGTGATTGGCTTGTTGACGGGTTCTTGTGCGATTAAAGCTAAGGTTTGTGAAATGGAGGGGACTGATGGAATTTTTATCATACCTTCCAGTTCATAGGCTTCAAGCTTTCCAAAATATTGCTCAAAATGTCATGGTGCTCCATTCAGATCCTTCTCTAATAGGTAATGCTACCTTCTCATATTCTTGAGGGAGATTTGAGTAAATCTTGAGGCAGAGATCTTGTTGTTCAAATGTTTTTCCATGATCAGTAATTGATCTAACAAGGTTCTCAAACCTTGGCTGAGCAAAGCTCACCTTTTCTCCAGGGTAGAACTTGAAATTGTCTAATTGCCTAAGCAAGTTGTACAAGTTTTGTGTCCTAACACTGGAGTGTTTAGTGAACTTGGTTTGAATAAGAGCCCATGCAGTTCTGGCATTTGGTTCCTTAGCAATTTCTTGGGCTAGAGAGTCATTTACACTCTTTTGAAGAATGTTCTTGACTTTCAAGTTTGCACTTACCAATTGCTTTTCAGCTTCAGACCAAGTTTCTGGGGATTTGATCTTACTTGGTCCTCCATCGCACAGATTTGAGTTGGGTATGACACTTCATTTTCTAGAACATACCAGTTCAAATCCTGTTTGCATCAAGATAAGTTTTTATCTTTGATGCATAGATCTCAAAGGATCCACATCATCAATGTGTGGGATGTCTTTCTCATTATTTCTTCTTGGTTGAGGCATGGTGGGTTTTGAAGAGGATCCTTCACAAGTTGTTAGACTTTTGAATGTGAAGACAAGCTCTCGATACCAATTGAAAGGCCCTTGCTTGGTATGCGGATGATCGGGTACTATGGTATTGGCTTAGGCTGTCGGATGATAGTTTGAATTGTGCAGCGGAATAAAAGAGGTTTGAAATAATGGTAGGACAACAAACACAAAGAAATAATGCAAGTGTGTGAATGTGATTGCAAAAATGTAATAACACAGAGAATTTAAAGTGGTTCAGAGTTCACTCCTCCTACATCCACCCCCACTGTCAAACTTGACAAGTGAGATCAATTTTATTATAATCTTTAATCAACAAAAATTACAAATGATTGATTCAGGCAAGTTCCTTGAACTTCCTCTTCCTAATTAGTACAGTCAACTAGGGATACACTTAAAGTACAGTCTTAAGTGCTTTTACAACTTGAAGTACAGTCTCAAGATTTTACAAAATAACTAATACACTCAAAGTACAGTCTTGAGTGATTACAAACTGATTCTACACCTAAAGAAGTACGGTCTTAGGTTTTTGGGGTTTGTGAATTAACACACTGGGGTTGTTTTTGTTGGTGAAGAGGTTTAGGGGTGAAGGTTTTGGTTTGGAACAGGGTTTTAAAGGTGAGGATTGGTGTGTGTGTGTGTGGATTACAGGAGGTGTGTGTGGGTGTTTGGAAAGGGTTTTTGACTGGGAAAATGAGTATTTTTCAGTAGTTTTGTTAGAGGAAGAGATCCTCTATTTATACCCTTCAATGTAGCCGTTGGAATATGACTGTTGCAGCTACATTAATGAGCTTTGACTGGTCTTTGTCCCACTTGTCCACATGCAGGTCTTCATGAGCTGTCTTGAGCTGTGAGCTTGAACTGAGAGCTTCTAGAAGGTCTTCAGTGGTCTTCATTGGTCTTCATTGATGGACTTGATAGCTGTGAAGATGCAGGATCTAACTTGGTTGAGTTTGTGGTAACATGGTGTGAGGCAGGGAGATGGCTGTCTGAGGACTGAAGTCATAGCTGTCAGATCATGGCAATGCTTAGCTATCAGAGAGGATCTCTAATAAGGACTGAGATGCACTTGATGATCTTGATGACTTAGAGAGTGACTATGATTCATGTTTTTGATTGATTGTAAACATTGTATAAAGAAGAATCATACTATCCAGGACTCATAGCTGTCAAAGTGAAGAATTATGACAGATAACATCTTTTGATATAAACCCTGTTCTATATATATATTCCTTTATCAAAACCAACTAACTAAGACATTGATCAAAGTTAGGTCCTAACAGAAGCTACTTTAGTGTTGCAACTTCTAAAAGCATGTCAATACATATAAGTAAATGATCAAATTGGTAGCTAGCGGAATATTCTAAATATGTTTTCTCATAAGATTATAAACGCATATGTGCCTAACCAGTTTAGGTTAGGGTTTTCCACTCAAAATCACATATTCTATTCTCTCATACCAACATTCAGCAAAGAAGAAAACTTGTAAAGATTATGCCTTTAGTAATACTTCCTGTTGAAAGTATTCTACTGACTTGAAGAATATCCACTACAATAATTCGCTAATGTAATACTTCCTCAACCCCAAAATAAATATTTATTTTTCTTTATCAAATGTAAAATTGGATATTTATTTTAGTATCAATCATAGATTAATTATGTTTACGAAATTTAAAACTCTCTTCATTTTAAAGTGTCAGTCCCACTTTTTTAATAATTAATTTGATTCTAAGGACATTTATCAAAAAGTTCTTTTGAAAAATGAATACTTAAAAAAAAAAAAAACAAGTTGAAAATAAAAAGTCCTTGATATATTGGATGGGCAAAAACCGTATACGAGCTACCAGGGAAGGGATTATAATTTATCCAGTGTTCTAAAAGACCCCGCCTAAGGGCGCCTAGGCCCCGCCTAAGCGCTAGGCCCCTCTTCAACGCCTAGTTCTAAGCCCCGCCTAGGTCCCGACTAATCCCGACTAGTCCCCGCCTAGGCGCTAGGCCCGGCTCCGCCGCCTAGCATCCGCCTAACGCTTTTTAGAACCTTGAATTTATCATCATTCCTGCAAAACCCTCGTATTTAACAGTTGTTTAACTGATAAATTAAATTTATCAGTTGTTTAACCAAACCATAAACACAAAAATATTTTAAAATAACTGATAAATTACATTTATAGTTGTTTAACCAAACAATAACACAAAAAACCTTCAAAATAACTTATAATTATATTTATTAGTTGTTTAATAAACAATAAATACAAAATTCCTTCAAAATAACTGATAAATTATATTTATAAGGTGTTTAGCCAAAACAACTGATAAATAATTTATCAGTTAAACATCTGATAAATACGAGAGTTTTGTAGGAATCATGAAAAATTATAATCTCTTCCCTCCCTGGTAGCACGTATACGGAGGTGTTATAGGAATTATGAAAAGTTATATTCTCTTCCCTGGTAGTACCTATTTTTTTTTCAAGTCTTTTTTCACTACAAGGAAAATCGGAATTAGAGACAGAAAAATAGAGACGGACGGAGTCTGTAGCTAATTTGGCGACAGATTAGAGACAGAACCAAAAATCAGAGACGAAATCAGATTTCGTCTCTAAATTAGAGACGGAATCTGAATCCGTCTCTAATTTAGAGACGGATTCAGAATCCGTATCTAAATTAGAGACGTAATCTGAATACGTCTCTAATTTAGAGACAGAATCAGAATCCGTCTCTAAATTAGAGACGGGTTCAGATTCCGTCTCTAAATTAGAGACAGAATCTGATTCCGTCTCTAAACGTTGGAGACAGATGTTGAATCTGTCTCTAAATCAGAGACATATTTTAATCCGTCTCTAAATTAGAGATAGATTAAACATCTGTCTCTAAAGTTTAGAGACAGATTTAGCACTCGTCTCTAAATCAGAGACAGATACATAATCCGTCTCTAATTTAGAGATAGATTCAACATCCGTCTCCAAAGTTTAGAGACAGATTTTGTACCCGTCTCTAATTTAGAGACAACTTCAAAATCCATCTCTAAATTAGAGACAGATTCAGAATTCGTCTCTAAACTTTGGAGACAGATGTTGAATCTGTCTCTAAATCAGAGTCTAGGGTATAGGGTTTAGGGTATAAGGTAATGGATCTAGGGCTTAAGGTTCAGGGTATAATGTATAAGTATATGATTTAGGGTTTAGCTAGTATATAGGGTACAAGGTATAAGGTTTAGGGTTTAGGTTTTATGGTTTAGGGTATAAGTTATAGGGGTTAGGGTGGGGGTTTAGGGATTAGGGTATCATTGTATTGGGCTTAGAGCTTAGGGTTTACGGTATAGGGTTTAGGTATAAGGTTTAGGGCTAGGTTTTAGGATATAGGGTATAAGGTATAGGGTCTAGGGCTTAGAGTTTAGGGTATAGGGTATAAGGTTTAGGGTATAGAGGTTAGAGTTTAGGGCTCATGGTTTAGGGTTCAGGGTTTAGGGTTTAGGGTATAAGGGATAAGGTATAGGGTTTAGGGCTTAGGGTTGAGGGTATAGGGTTTAGGGCTTTGGGTTTAGGGTTTAGGGTATAGGGTATAAGGTTTAAGGTATAGAGGTTAGAGTTTAGGGTTTAGGGTTTAGGGTATAAGGGATAAGGTATAGGGTCTAGGGCTTAGGGTTGAGGGTATAGGGTTTATGGCTTTGGGTTTAGGGTTTAGTGTATATGGTATAAGGTATAAGGTTTAGTGTTTAGGGTTTAGGGTATAGGGTTTAGGGTATAAGGGATAAGGTATAAGGTCTAGGGCTTAGGGTTGAGGGTATAGGGTTTAGGGCTTTGGGTTTAGGGTTTAGGGTATAGGGTATAAGGTATAAGGTTTAGTGTTTAGGGTTTAGGGTATAAGGTTTATGATTTAGGATATAAGGGATAAGGTATAGGGTCTAGGGCTTAGGGTTGAGGGTATAGGTTAGGGCTTTAGGTTTAGGGTTTAGGGTATAGGGTATAAGTTATAAGGTTTAGGATTTAGGGTATAGGGTTTAGGGTATAAGGGATAAGGTATAGGGTCTAGGCTTAGGGTTGAGGGTATAGGGTTTAGGGCTTTGGGTTTAGGGTTTAGGGTATAGGGTATAAGTTATAAGGTTTAAGGTTTAGGGTATAGGGTTTAGCTAGGGTATAAGGGATAAGGTATAGGGTCTAAGGCTTAGGGTTGAGGGTATAGGGTATAAGGGATAAGGTATAGGGTCTAGGGGTTAGGGTTGAGGGTATAGGGTTTAGGGCTTTGGATTTAGGGTTTAGGGTATAGGGTATAAGTTTTAGGGTTTAGGATTTAGGGTTTAGGGTATAAGGGATAAGGTATAGGGTCTAGGGCTTAGGGTTGAGGGTATAGGGTTTAGGATTTAGAGTATAAGGTATAAGGTTTAGAGTTAGGGTTTAGGGTTTAGGGTTTGGGTATACACCACCAACATCACCTCCACCACCACTAGTACCACCACTACTACCACCACCACCACTAAAGCGGATGAAAGCGTCGGAGAATTCTACAAGAGGTGGAGTTGGAAACTCTCCGAGATCATGGAGCCACTCTCCAAGGATGAACAGATGCGGATCTTCAAGTCCTGCTTAAGACCGTCCATCAGAACTCTCATCAGTCATCATTTCTTCCCAGATCTCCGGGCCATGGTCAATGCCGGCTCACAGTTTGAGAAGGATCTCAAGGAAAAGTTGGCTACTGCACAGCCATACAGATACCGCTCAGCAGTTGCATTCAATCCCGCACCGGCCCCCGGCAAAGGTATTTATATGTGTGGTAAAACTAGGGTTTTAGGGCTTAAAAGGACCTAAAACTACTCTTAATTCGGCCCAGGAAAATCACAGATCTGTCACAAGCGCGGCCGCCCTTGAGGATGGCGCGACCGCGCTCGACACAGGCAATGGGAAGTTGAACTCTCGGCACAACAGCGCGGCCGCTCTTGGCCTAAGCGCGGCCGCCCTCGAGCACAGAACATCCGAAGTGATTTTTCCTTAGCCAAAAATCAGTTCAAGCCCAAGACACTTTCAAGTCATAGACTATGAACTTCGTACCACATATACAAAAATTCCAACAGAAATGGCTAGAAGACAGGCTTTGTCCCTGGTGATTCTGAGTTTCAGCAACTGCTTCATATATTTAGGTATGTGTGCTTTAAGTCTAGATGTATAATTGTTTCTGAAAAAGAAAGTTTAAAGGACTGGCCCACATGATTGCATATCTTCCTTTTTCTTTTGTTATACTGGTTTTAGTTTTCCACTGCTGATGCTATCTTCACTACAAATTAAAGTACCCTGTTTAAACCATACCGTTGTTGACTAATCAGAGAGAACATTTTTTTCTTGGAGGTATGCACCTGTCACAGAGACAATATTAAAACCTTTGTCCATCCATATATGAATATTACGGAATATTTCTTTTTGAGCAAATTCAAATATAACGTTCACATCACTGTTGATACATAGATGTGCCAAGACTCTCCAAGTGTATTATTTGTTATTATTGTTTTGTTATCAGAAAGGATGTTTCTGTGTGTATATGAGAGAGAGAGAGAGAGAGAGAGAGAGATATTGCATATGGCAAGAAGAGTATAAAATAGATTCAATTACGCTCAGAGAAAACTATATCTACCACTATAGTGTGCCATTGTCTGTACAGAAGTTTTATCATGGAGAAATCGGTCCTTGGTCCGATTGAAAACTTACACGCCATTGTGGTACGAAAAATCATATTGCTAATGTGAGTTCGTTCATTATTGAACCTCATCTTTGCCACATGCCAAATTTTAATTGGAGGTACTGATATTGTTTTACAGATACTTTCCACTCACTTATGCTGGAGTAAGATTCGTAGACTATAATTTTCAAGTAGCTTAAATTATATATATGTATATTGGTATGGAGCAGTTTCTAGTTTCTGATCTCACTTGCACTAACTTAAAACTGACTTGTAATATGGCTAACAAGACCCATCTTCACCTTTAGCTTTTGAATTTCCACTCCATCTAACATAATTTGACCTGATTTTGTATTCTATCTGTTCATTAGAGGAGTGTAGATATACTTCACTGTCAAGTATTGAATATGGTTGCTTACATTGTGTTGTCTCTTTCTTTGGTCAGTGATGTGAGTGTATAAATACGGTTTTGGGAACTGTAGAAGAGGCTCATCTTGCTACAGAAGAGGCTAATCGTGCTACAGAAAAGGCTCGTAAAGGTTATGAGGAAATGCGAGAAAGATTGAATGCAATGGAGGAATTCATGAAGTCAAAACTTGGTGACGAAAACAATCAAAATCCTTCACATGGTTCTTAAATTCTTCTAGTTTTATATTTTGGACTGGTACAATAATAGTAGTGGTATTTTTACATTGTTAGTTGATGTATATGACAATTTTTTCAATATAAGGTTATTTATAAGTATATTTTAGTAGTATTATAATTCATATATATATATATATATATATATATATATATATATATATATATATATATATATATATATATACTACAAAGGAAAATGTGTTTTATAGACGGCAAATTCTGTAGCCAAAATGAAGATTATGTCTCTAAATTGTGTTTAGGGACAAATTTGTTCCGTAGCTAATCTGTGGGTGCAGGTTGGTCGCTAAATTAGGCGTCGCTGTTTTGTAGCTGTTTTAGAGACAGATATGTACGTCTCTAAATTAGAGACAGATACGTCCGTCTCTAATTTAGAGACGAACATATCTGTCTCTAAATTAGAGACGGACATATCTGTCTCTAATTTAGAGACGGATAATCTGTCTCTAAATTAGAGACGGACATATTTGTCTCTAATTTAGAGACGGACATATCCGTCTCTAAATTAGAGACAGATATGTCTGTCTCTAAAATAGCTACAAAAGAGCGACGCCCAATTTAGCGACAAACCTGCACCCACGGAATAGCTACGGAACAAATCCGTCTCTAAACACGATTTAGCTACGGAATCTTCATTTTAGCTACGGAATTTGCCGTAGCTAAAATCGATTTTCCTTGTAGTGTTTGTAGAATTGTACTTTGAATGTGTTTTTGTAGATTGCATCAGATTAGATTGAGGAATTTTTCGGTAAAAAACTCTTGACTATTTTTTTAAAAAAAAAGAAAAAAAGATTGGAAAAAATAATTATTCTAAAAAAAATTGTACAACTGTTATTTGTCATAGTTTTAATAGTATATCAATAACAAATTTTAAAATTTTAATGAAGTAATTGTTTTTTCTTAAATCTTTTATCACTGTTTAATCAAATTAACCACAAAAAAAATATGACTATCATTCTGAGATATAATATTTTACAAAAGGACTAATAAATAAAATGAAACAATATTGATATCTCTTTGTCCCTAATTAACTGAATGTTCAAATTTCAATTTGAGTAATATTAAAAAAAGGTTAAAGTTAAGAATTTTTTGTAGCATAATTAAATAAAAGTTCTTAACAATTTAACATCATTGTATTGTTAATCTATGTGTGAACTAGAACTTGTTGCTGTATGATGAAAGATGATTTAGTAACTTTAAAAAATAATGAACATTTATTTTGGATATTTTTTTAATTTAGACATGCATCTATTTAGGTTTGGAGGGAGTATTTAATTAATTACATCATAATAACAATTGTAAAGTATTAAGGAGCATGATACTCAATAAGTGTTGATGAGGATGGGGGCTTTGTAAGGCATCATTTCCACCAACAACCAATAAACTAAAATGGTGTATTCTAATGATATATGATGCTTTGTGTCAAAAAAAAAAAAAAAGCAATACTCTCTCCGTCTCATTCGAAAGGACACAAATTTTCTTTTTGAGCGTCCCATTTAAAAGGGCACAACCCCAAAAAGAAAAGTTTTTATTATTTTTTTACTCTTCCTACCCCACTCATTCTCTCTCTTACTTTACTTTTACACTCACAACATTCTCTCTCCTAACTATTCCTCCCACTCATTCTCTCTCCTATTTAATTTTTTATACTCACAACATTTAACCTTTTTCTCTTTCTTACATCACTTTCCTTATTCATTTCTTAATTTCCGTGCTAGGAGGCAAAATTGCCCTTTCTGACGGGACGGGACGGACGGGACGGAGGGAGTATTAGGTTAGATGGAGAATTTTTTTTATTTTTTTTTTCTTTTTTTTCATATACAGTGCCTTTGCAACTTGACACAGCCTTGTTGTAAAGGATTTGACACCAACTGATCCCACTTAGTGCTTGGCTGGGGTCCTCCTCTAGGATCCACCACTCACATTTTTTTAATTCTCCTCTTATCTCAATTTAAAGCCAAAATTCTTATGAAACAATTTTAATTTTCTTGATTGTATTTTGTTGATTTTTTCCGTTTAAAAAAATAGTCTAGTTTTAATTTTAATTACTAATTTAATTAACATTTGATCAAAACTAAAACTAAAAATAAATATTCTGATTTTTTTTATTGAGTATAAAGAGTATTTTGTTGTTGTTTTCTTTCTCTTTTTGAAAAGAAAAAAAAAAGGAAGAAGCAGAGAGTTTTGGGCTTTCAATAAATTGTGAAATCAAATGGTTTATGACATGTACGAGGGGTCTTAGCCTGATGGTTAGAGTTTATGGCTTCCAACCTGGAGGTCATGGGTTCGATTCCCCCACCAGTGGTTAGAGGGAATGACATTGCCCTCCCTAGTGCATCAAGGGAGGAGCGGTGAAATGTATTGATCCCCTTCTGAAAAAAAAAAAAAATGGTTTATGACATTTGGTTGGATCAAGGAACATTCATGATTTTTTTTTATTGATTAATGAAGTTTCTAAAGAAGCGTTTCCGGTATAAATCAAGTTTTACATTTTGTAAAGTTTAGGATTCGATCTGTCTCTTTGTCTCCAAGCTGGAACATTAACACCAACTAATATTTCTTCTGTCCAAAATAAATACTCCTTTCGTCCCGTTACAAAGTTTACGGTTACTGTTTGCACGCAAATTAAGAAAAAAATTAGTAAAGTAAGTGTTGTGAGTATGAAAAGTGAGGTTGGAGAGAGAAAGTGGGTTAGGAAATAGTGATTCGATTGGTGTTGGGAGTATAAAAGTAATGTAGGAGAGAGAATTAGTGGGTAGAATAGTAAAGATTCTTTGCCATTTTTAGAAAGTGTGGAATTTGTAATGAGACGTCCAATGAAAAAAGTGTGCAGGTTATAGCGGGACGGAGGAGTACTTCCAGATTAATATGAATATTTTTTCCTTTCGGAAGTGTCACTGATAATAAGTTTTATTTTCACAAATGAACAAATTTTGTTATTATTATATTCATCCGACTTCATTTTTCATATTCATAAATTTAAATTATGGGTTTCAGTTGCTAATTATATTTCATATACTCACAACCTCTTTTTCACCCTAATACTTCTAAATATATTAATTTCTTATTTATCGTATCCAACAATGAGGGTATATATTAGGCTTGCGCGGATGGAGTATTCATTTACAAATGCATGATAAATATTTTTTTTTAAAATTTATTAACATTCATAAGAAACAAATAGCAAATATATTTAAATAACTTAGGTGATTAAATATCAGTACCTACCCATGATGATTGAAATAAAAAATAAAAATATATGAAAGGGAAAAGGTAAACATTGAATTTAACTCAAAGTGATAATTAGGCTCCGTTTGTTTCGTGTAAAACATTTTCCGGAAAATGTTTTCATGTAAAATGATTTCATGTAAAAAGGTTTCCTTGTAAAATGTTTTCATGTAAAAAGATTTCCATGTAAAATGTTTTCTTGTAAAATATCATGGTCTTGTTTTCAGTTGTTTGGCAAATTTGACGAAAATGTTTTCCGAAAATGTCACTTTTTTTTTATTAATTTAAATCAACTTTGGAAACCGCCCCACCCCATCCCCCCCCCAATTTTTTTTTTTTAATTTTTTAATAAAAAAAAAAATTATTTTTTTTTGGGGGGGGGGTGGGTGGGGCGGTTTCCAAAAAAAATAAAATTTTTTTTTTTGGTGGGGGGTGGGGTAGGCAGGGGGTGGGTGGGGCGGTTTCCAAAAAAAAAAAAATTTTTTTTTGGGGGGTGGGTAGGGGTGGGGTAGGCAGGGGGTGGGTGGGCGGTTTCCAAAAAAAAAATTTTTTTTTTTTGGGGTGGGGGTGGGTAGGGGGTGGTGTGAGGACCCCGACCCGGAACCTACACGTGTCCCGAGTTGGAGCGTCCTCAAACTAACCCAAATACACAAAAACTTTTAAAAACTTTGCTTTGACTTCCAAACATAAACATGAATAACATAACATTTCAAAAGAACTCCACTCAACTCCACATCGGAGGAGGAGGTAACTAACTTTGAAAACGGTCAACTGTTTAGTTACAAAAGATTAAGGTTATGACGTAGAGTTTAAAGTTTATAATTACAAACTCCAAGAAAGGAATTACCAAAATACAATTTTTATACGTCACCCTAAACATACCCCGACAACACCCAAAAGATTTCTCCAAACTCCTCTCCGTCCTTACTTGGCCGGTCCGCCTGTCTCGGGATCTAAAACAGTAAAGGGAGAGGGGTGAGAATAAATCTCAGCAAGCTATTATGGATGCAACAATATGCCAAATAGATGCAACACCTAACACGTTGGAAAAACTGTAAACACCTTACATTACCTTTGGTTTACCTTTTTCCCGTATGAACAATAGTCGTACAACATTGGGTATAATAATACTCCAATCTTAAGTGAAAGCTTAAGCAATACTCACATCTTATAAGACCCATTTTTCAGGGAACCAAATAAGATAGTAGCAACTCTGTAAGGCTTTTGGCTCAATACAGATGCTATAACCCCAACTTGTGGCCACAGGAGGGGACGGCCACAGATATAACATAATCCGATCACATTAGGTCACACTTCCATAATTGATCGTATTATGTTATACCCCCAAATGTCAGCTGACTCACACATTATCAAGCACATAATAGATACTTGAATAAAATCCACAAAAGGGATAACAATATAGCAACATGGTAAAATATATTCATGTCCAACCAACGTCATAGTGCAACTGTTATACAACACACTATGCATATTATAAACAATGTATAAGAATTCAAGTAAGGCAAGGAAGTATCATTAATCCATCCTACACGTTCATTCTACAATAATACTTAGCCTCTTTAAGGGTCTAAGTTGAATCTACCAAGTTGGGATCATAATTGTCTAATTACCAAACTAGGTTAGCTAACGTTTTCCAAGCAACATTTAAAGTACTTCCACTATTCCATTTTGATCACTTAGAATGTCATTGTGAAGCCAAAGTATTCTACTTTAATCTAGGTTAAAGAGATTTCATTTTGGTTCGAGTTTGATTAGGTTTGAACAGCTCTAAAGTTGATACCTTGAAACCAGGCCAGGGCACGACTCGTCCCCCAGGGGCACGACTCGTGCCCATGTGACCCCTCTGAACCCTGCGTCCCCTTACAGGTCACGACTTCCCTCTATCCAAGGCACGACTCGTGACCACAATTTGGCCCAGGGCACGACTCGTCCCCCAGGGCACGACTCGTCCCCCAGGGCACGACTCGTGCCTTAGCCCAGAAACTGAAAAACAGCAGAAATCAACACAAAAATCCCAAGAAACCCAATGTCCAACCAAATGACTTCCAATTTGTGAACTAAAAGGGCATTTCCAACTTTGGTAACTTCATTCTACTCACTTAACTCCATGGAATCATATCTTAAACCTAGATCATTATAAATTCCATGAACCATAACATTTCCTTAATCTAAGAAAGTTTCCCAAGCAACAAAGCAAATAGAACATCCATAAGAACATAATTATTCATGAACATTCAAAGAAGGAAAAAGGGTCATAATAACTCACCTTTGCCAATACAAGAGGAAGTGATGATTTTCTAGGCTTGATCAATTCCCTTGGATGAACTACTCACAAAAGGACACTTGGATTTGAAGTTGGACAAGAATTTCACTTGGTATGAGTTTGAGAGATGAAGGCTTTCTCTAAGCTCTTTCCATGGAGGAAAATGAAAGAAAAAGAGGAAGAAGATGAAGTTGATCTAGAGGAAGTATGGGGAGGTGAAGGGAGGTATGGTGGAGGAGTGGGGAGGTTTGACTATTGAGCCCAAAGGAGGAGGAAAATAGGAAATAAGGAAATGCCCCCCCCCCTTCTCCCTACTCAAACCAAATGCTTTCACCAATTAATTTAATCATCACCCAATTTATTTATCTACTTAATTTATCCTCCTCCCAATAATTATTTATTTGCTATTTTTATATTTTTCTTAGAACATAAATTTATTTTATTATCCTCTATCCTATCATATGAAATCAATTATATAAAAATGGACATATAATATTAACAATAATAATAAAACACACAATGTGATATTAAAATTAGTGCCTAGGTTTAGGGTCGTTACAGGTGGGGTAGGCAGGGGGTGGGTGGGGCGGTTTCCAAAAAATAAAAAAAAAAAAAATTGGGGGGGTAGGCAATGGGTGGGGCGGTTTCCAAAAAAAAATAAAAAAAAAAAAAATTTTTGGGGGGGGTGGGTAGGGGGTGGGGTAGGCATGAGGTGGGTGGGGCGGTTTCAAAAAAAAAAAATTAAAAAATTTTTTTTTTTGGGGGAGGGTGGGGTGGGGTGGCGGGGTGGGTGGGCGGTTTCAAAAAAAATAATTTTTTTTTGGGGGGGTGGGGGTGGGTGGGGTGGGATAGGCAGGGGTGGGTGGGGCGGTTTCAAAAACATAAAAAATTTGGGGGGGTGGGGTAGGCGGGGTGGGTGGGGCGGTTTCAAAAAAAAAAAAAATTTTTTTTTGGGGGGGTGGGTGGGGCGGTTTCCAAAAAATAAAAAAAATAAAAAATTTGGGGGAGGGTGGGGGGGGGTAGGCGGGGTGGGTGGGGCGGTTTCCAAAAAAAATTTTTTTTTTTTGGGATGGGGTGGGGTGGGGTGGGGGTGGGTAGGGGGTGGGGTAGGCAGGGGCGGGTGGGGCGGTTTCCAAAAAAAAAAAAATTGGGGGAGGGTGGGGGGTGGGGTAGGCGGGGTGGGTGGGGCGGTTTCCAAAAAAATAAATTTTTTTTTTTTTGGGGGGGGGGTGGTGGGTGGGGTAGGCAGGGGGTGGGTGGGGCGGTTTCCAAAAAAAAATATCTTTGGGGGGGGTGGGGTGGGTTGGGTGGGGGCAGTTAAATTTTTTTTTTAATTATTATTATTATTATGTTGCACCAAACGTAATATGAGTTGTACATTAAGGCCAAGAACAAGAGTTGTAAAATGATTTACGAATTTGAAATTGGTAAATCATTTTACAAAGAAAACCTCCTTTTTTTACATCCTTGTAAATTGTTTTACATTTGACTTTCTTTTACAAGTGGTTACCAAACACTCGAAAGTAGGTAAAACATTTTTCGGAAAACATTTTACTTGAAACAAACACCCGAAAACAAGGAAAACATTTTCCGAAAAATGTTTTACATGAAACAAACGGAGCCTTAGTTGCAAATAAAATCACTTTACTATTTAATTTTTGTGTGTTTCACCACTAAACTAATATTTTATTTTATTTTTGCATACAACACATTAAACTAATTTATTTTTACATACAACAAATTAACCTATTTTATTTTTACATCCAAGTTGCTTTTACTAATGAGGTTAGTTTTTCCCTGTTAAAAAAACATGTGCAACACATGTGACCGTATTTTAAGGAGAATTTTAGCAATTCACTCTCCATTAATTTTCAAAGGTTTAACTTATTCTAAATAGATCCCTGACTTATTAATCATTTTTCATGTTAGTCACTAAACTTTTTTTTATCACTTTAACTATTAATATTTATTATCAAAAAAAAAAAAAAACTATTAATGTATACTCGACGACCATGAGAAAATTAATTAATTTATATATATATAAAAACAAAATAGTTTCTAAATGAAGAAAGACACAATTTTTCCTCCAAAATGTTGCTAAAAATAGAATTTTAAATATAAGTATTTCATTATGGTACAGTGAATAAAAAATTAAAAGTAATAATGATAAGGAAATGAAAAATTGCTTTAAAAGCCTTACCCTTTGGGATTTCATACTATGTAAACTTTATCTATATATATATATATATATATATATATATATATATATATATATATATATATATATATATATATATATATATATATATATATATATATATATATATATATATATATATATATATATATATATATATATATAAAGAGAATAGTGTCTTTTGGTATGCTTAACATTTAAAAATAAGATTTTTTCTTCAAAATAGTGACAATTCTAAAAACTATTGTTGAGACTCTTTTTAATGTTGTCCTAATAAATGTTTGAAAATAAAAGAACTAAAATATCTTGCAAAATAATTGAGCTTATATTCAATTCAACAAGATCCTTTTTATCAATTCTTTATCCTTATCGTCAACCATTTTTTATTTTTAATACCAATATGGATATTTTTCACAAAAAAAAAAAAATCAATATGGATACTTTTGGCATTATTTATTTCATTTTAAAAAATATACTCATTCTATCTCACTACAAATAACACACTTTTTTCAATGGGCATCCCACTACAAACTACTCCCTACGTCTAATCCGATTTAGGATTTTTTTTCTTTCGACACAGGAATTAAAAAATATTAATATAATAAAAGGAGAGAATGAGTGAAGCAGGTATTGTGAGTATGAAATGTAAAATATGAGGGAGAATGAGTGAGGAAAATAGTAAGGAGATTGTTGTTATTAGTAGGACAAGTAAGTATTTTTGAATATAAAAATAATATAAATTTGCCATTTTGAGATGTCATAAGTTGAGTGGGACGCCTAAAATGAAAATTGGTCCTAAGTCGGGTGGGACGTAGGGAGTATATACTTTCTAAAATAGAAATATTTTATTATTTTTATATTAATGAAACTCACATATCATACTCAGAACAACAACTCATTTTCTCTCTTCAACCTCATTTTTCATACTCACAACACTCAATCTACTAACATTTTTTCTTAATTTCTGAGCAAATAATAAGTGTGTATTTTATAATAGGATGGAGGGAGTATAATCTAACTGAACTATTTTGTTGATACCCCACATTATATAGATGAAATTTTATTATTCCATGTTTATTTTATTTCTTATTAATTTATTTACTATTTTACAGGTTTTATTGATCCCCACGTTATATAGATAAAAATATTAATGCATAAAAGACATCACTAACTTTCAGGTGGCATGCACTTTTCGACGAAGGAGCCATTATTTTTCATGTTTATTTTATTTCTTATTAATTTATTTACTATTTTACAGGTTTTATTGATCCCCACGTTATATAGATGAAAATATTAATGCATAAAAGACATTGCTAACTTTCCGGTGGCATGCACTTTTCGACGAAGGAGCCATTATTTCGTGTTGATTTAAGATTTATTTTTTTGGGGAGTTTATTTCACTAAAAAATTGGATAAATGGTTACATTAGTTGTAGTTGTTAATTTTGATTTTTGTTTATTTAATTATACAAATTATAAAAAGAATCAAAAGTCGATACTATTGTTGTCATAATAAGGCTACTAAATACGTTGACTAAGTAGATGATTTTGTTTTAATCATTATTACTTTGTCTCTTAATAAACTCCAATGTAAGAAATTTTTGTTTTAAAATTGTTGTTTTTATAAAAAGCTTTGTTCTAAACGTTTTTACTAAATTTCTTTCACTATTTTTTATTATCGTAAATTAAATGTTTAAAAGTGAATAATAAGAATATTTATCTTCTTTTCCAAGTGAATATTTCAAATTCAAATGAATTGTCCTTTTATAATTAAAAAAAAAATGAATATCAAACTTTTGATTTAGGGATATTTTAAAAATATTTATTTTAGCAAAGATGCATAAATACGCTTGCTATTCCAAATTTTCAATTTTACAATTATATAATGAATAGTAAAATAACAAAGTAGTAAAATAAATCATTTAAGGAAAAATATTTTAAAATAACAATTTTTATTGGAATAATCACTGAAGTTCCTCACATCACGAAATAAGTATGTGTATACAAAAAGCTTCAAAAATTTATAATATTCATTGTGTTGGTTAAATAATTATAACCTGTGTATACTTTCATTAGTTTTAACTTTTTATTATAAATTATTTTCAATGTGAAATTATTTGGGACTCATAATTAATATATTATAATTATATAACATTATTTAAACAAAATATGTTAATATAGCAAAATTTTACTTATACCATGATGCATGGGTGCAATACTAGTTATAAAATATAACTAAATAAATATCTAAAATACATACTCCCTCTTTTCATTCAAAAATGCACAAAATTGATATTACAAGAATTAAGAAGAGTGTATAGTTAAATAAGTGTTATGAGTATAAAATGTGAGGTAGCAGAAATAATGTGGGATAGGGAAAAGTAAGTGGATAGTTATTGTAAGCATTACAAGTGAGTTTTATAAATAAAGAATTATTAAAAAAATTATTTTGAGAGTGTGCCTTTTTAAATTAGACACATAAAATAAAATTTTGTGCCTTTTCGAGTGGGACGAGGAGGGGTTGTATAAAATTAATCAATAAGTTTAATTTTATCTTTACCACTCGAATTTTTTCTCGACTAACTCGTAAAATTGTCACGATTTTAAGGTAATATGTATGCGGTTGTCCCATGAAACATCTATAATCTTGGTCATTAGGACAAATGCTTCATTTGATTTAAAATAAAAAATTAAAAAATTAATTGTGTTTATAATGCAAAAAAAGCTGGAGATCTTAGTATAATAAATGAATTTTTTCCCTCGTTTATATCTAGAAATAAATACATTTTTCCCTCTTTTAATTAGTGACACCCCCCTCAAAAAAAAATTCAAACTCCGTAGTAATATGTCCTATACAGCTGAAAATCAAATATGATAATCATTCTAATACAAAAAAATAAAATAAAATAAGACTATCACTGTTGTGAGGAACCCATTGAGCATGGTTTTCAATCATATTTTTTACTATAAAGCATGTCCAGTGAATCACAAAGATAACTTGAAATAGATTTGCGTGAATAAATATTCTAGCCTAATGTTTCCACCGCCTGCCTATAGAGATTAAGGTACTCCAAGTCTTTCCTTATGGAAGCTCGTCAATTCTAAAATTAATTCTTCATAAAAAATGACTATTGTCACTACGATATTTGTTTATCCACTGCATTATTATTTTATAGTATATTGATTATTTATTTAACACAATTTCTCTTAAGATGATACTATTTATACTACAAAATTTACTTATCAACTACATCTACTAATATATTCATTACAAATGTTGTTATTTTTTTCTATTTCTCCAAAATAATTTATTTTAAAATTATGTTAAGATATAAGTGATTTAGACGCAAATAGATATGTATTGATAGGAAAGATTATTTAATTTTCACCCTTTTCTTTTATTTAAAAGAAATCAAATATTTATAATTATGTAGAATAATTGTTTGTTTTCCTATTTTGGGTCTCAAATAAACAAAAGATAAAGAAAACATAATTAGACAAAAGTGGTGAAGATATTAATATGCTAATGTATTAAATAATAAATTTTCAATTGAAGTAAACAAAATTAAGTCATCAATCTATTAATTAATATTGTATTTGTTATCGTGTATTAACAAAATTAAATGATGTGTTATTGAAAATTCTATCATATTGATCAGCATTAATTACTTTCAAATATTAAAATAAATGTGAATTTAATATCAATTATTTTTCCTTATAGAAGATTAAAAATATAAAATATATGTTGGCATGATAACATATAATTTGATTGTTTTACTATGAAAAAATAAAATCTTAAAATACAAATTAAAATTAAAATTTTACAAGGATTTGCTTAATCTAAAAAGTTATTTCAATATTAAATAAGGTAATTATTTTGAAGGCAAAAAAGGCATAATCAAATTTAATTAAATTTTGAATTTGAAAATGTAGAGGATAAGTAAAACTTGTAGTGTACATGGTTGTAAGTGCTCCAATTTGAGTTGTTAGTATTTTCGTTAGAAAATTAACGAAAGCCCTAACATTTCTAACATTTTTAACAATTCCTAACTTTTCTAACTAAGCAAGGGTAGATTAGGGATTGCTATTTAAAGATAAACCAAGAAAAGAATCTCAAAAAAGCAAAAGAAAGGTCAAAAATCCGAAATAGAAGCTGCTGGAACAAAAACTGGTTGCTTAAATTGAAAAATATTCTTCCTGTCCAAAGCCTGGAGCAGCATTTAATGAACCAGGCACGCCTTCAGACTTGTCCGCGCGGATGGATCCGAAATTTCCAGGCCTATAAATTGAACCCCTCAGTTTCATTTTCAAGGGAGCAAGAACACAATTCACAGCTGCACCTTGGCGAAATACTTGAGAAAATAGTGAGAATTTCCTTGAATTGTCACTCTTTTCTCTTGATTATCTTCCCAAATCACAAATCATCAACACACTTTCAAAATTCAAAAATCAAACACAAACACTAAAGAAGATAGGTATAACCTCTCTCTCCTTACCCTAAATCTCTCTCATCCATGCATGCATTTTCAAACTCCAAAATGTAGTTTGTTCATCTTCTTGCCCTAGATCCAAGAGGATCACCATGAAAATTCATCTCCATGGATGATCCTCTACAAGGATCAACATTACTTTCAAAGTGTTTTTACTTACTTGCAAACACATTTTCAAAATCCTAAAAATCATTTTCATACATCAAATCTTGATTTCAAAGGAAAAAATTCCCCTTCCCAAGCAAATGAAATGCTTAAAGTCCTAATGTACCCCAAGGATAGCTTGATATAGTAGATCACCACTAAAATATTTAGTGATCACTAATCAAAGCTTAGGGAAATGAGGACAAGCATGGATGCCAAACCCCCTTTAAAATCATGTTTTTCTTCAAGAGAAAGTTGCTGTCCAGTAGCCTTTCTCTAAGACCTCTGTCCGTGGTCTAATTTTTTGGACACAGATAAACTCGGAATTTGGTGTTGACTGAAAAATACTTTTTGTAGCCAACATCCAGATCTTTCCAGACATATTTTTACTTTATTTTTTACGTGAGTGAAACTCCCCTTTTCAAATTATCTTTTAAAGGTCAGTTCATCAGTCTCTGGAAGTCTAGATTTCATATCTAAGATTTCCAGAAGATTTTGGTCCACCAAATCATCTCCAAACGGAAAAGTTCTTTTACAGAAACCTTATTTAAGGTGTTTTGAACAACTTTCATTCTCGGACTTTCCCCAGATTTTGAAGTTTTAAAGCCCTTAAACCCATTTTAAAATCAAATGTCCACTGCCTTTTTCATTCTGGCAGAATTGGTTTTCAACTTCAAAAAAATTTTTTGAGTACCAAAAATCATGGGACTTGTTTAATGTCTTATAAAGAGTTCCCAATTTTTAGTTTTCTCAGTTTCAACTTATTTTGGCCAAAGGAACACACACACACACACACAAATGGTTTTTAAGCTTGGAAGACTCGTTTACGAGGCATTCCGGGTGAACACTAACGTTCTTCCCGGCGTGTAACGTGACCTCCGAACCCAAATCTCTAATCTCGGGCATTTTTCAAAGTTTTGGCCCTTAAAATAAAAATGGCGTGGCGACTCCGTATTTTTTCGATTGATTTTCAAAGAAAAGAAAAATACTAATCTTTCGGAAAAATGGCACCAACATCGTTACAGTGGCGACTCCGCTGGGGAATAAATAAGCTTTATCTTAAAAAAAAAATGATATTTGGTATATTGGTGGAAACCATTAAACTTCCCGTTAACGCCTCCTAACACGAGTCGGGGATAAATTGTGGTTTAACAATCCCACGTACCGGTATCATTGTTTTCAAAAAAAAAAAGGAAAAGCTTTTGAGGGTCAAGCTTCCGTCCCGGCATTTGAAATCATTTGTTGGTTGTGTGTTGATTTTGCACATTTTGTGTTGTTTTGGCCGCCTCGAAAAAGTCAAAATTTTGACTATCGGACCCGTCTCTTTGAATTTTGAATTATGTGCTTATGTGTTCATTTGCTTTCAAAAAAAAATATCAAAAAAAAATTTCAAAAAAAAAGGAATTTCAAAAAAAAAGATTTTCAAAAAAAAAAAAGGATTTATCAAAAAGAAAATTTTCAAAAAAAAATCATGCATCATACTTTTTAAGACACATGAAAAATTTCTATTTTACTCGTAAAAAGAAGATAGATCGGCTTGCACACTACGCGCACTTGGCCTTACACTGCACACTACGTTCCTAACCCGGGGAAATCCCTGTAGCGGCCCGTTTGGTCTTATTACGCCTCTCGGTGCAAGCACGGGACTACCCAAACATCCCATGGAGCCTCGTGTCGACCATGCACTTGTCCGTGACACACTTTGTCCGAGACCCGGTTGGTTTTTAGTCTGGTATGTGTCATGCCCTATCTGTGTATAAACCTTTCCTTTCAAGCCTTAGTCGGCCTACCAAGTTAATATCTTTCGGGACCCTAATCAGTCGAAGTCCTGCCGGTTTTCCGCCACGGGCTTTGACCAGATATTGACTGGTGCCTTGACTTTGACTCTGACTGGCACAAATTATACACTGACTCCCAGCATGACACTGAGTCATCAAGAATTAACGATTATTCTATGCCTAATTACGGCTTAACTGACGACGAGTCAAGATCAATTGTGGACATTTATCACCCCGAACCATGCCAATTTTTCGTCGAGCCCTCGGACATGATCTTGACTTTTGACGTCAGCTTTGTCCGTAATTTACATTGAATGCTCGTTAAGACTAGATTACCCGCCAAACTTTAAGATCGTTTTTCTTTTCGGTCGGTGGGACCCGCTTGCCCTATAGGACCCTCGCCCGGGGCTGTCCGCCCTGGGAGGTCGAAATACAGGTGGAATACGAGGGGCTTATAGACGTAGTGACGGGGCCCGCTGATCCAGGATCCAGAGTAGTTTGCGAAAAAGAAGAGCAATCTTTTCCAACCGATTAGGTTAATAAAACATGTTTTAAGTAAACAAGAACAAATAACTGCATGTCGCATGAGCCCAAAGCCCAAACACCTACCCTCCTTCAATCCCCAGACATCTGAACCCATGTGTCTTTCTCCCGCAGCTCCTCACAAAGGTTGGTTCCGGACACCGGGTCACCGTTTGATCAGTTGGGAAGAGTCAAGCGCATCGCCAGCTCCGCCGTTTTTTCCGATTCCGGGTTTCAAAATGTCTGCATCAGCCGGTAATGATATGGACAATACCACTCCGTCTTCCAAAATCCCCTAGACAGACCAGCATTGGATCCAGTTGGTAGAACAGATGAGACTTCGACATGAGGCTCAAATTGACGACCTTCTGGGGGCTGTCGCAAGTCATGGTTTAACTATCAGCCTCAATTCCGATGGCACTTTTACCGCAAAGAAGGAAGAAAGTTCTCCTCCCATTCTTAATCATCCCGAGTATGCCAGGACGCCGCCCTCAGCTTCCTATACACCACCGCAGAAACTCCTGCCCGTCAATTTGTAGGTCAGCTAGCCCCCAAGCAGCAGTTCAAAGTACCACCATTCCCACAACATTCAGAGATGGTTCAATCCGACATGTCCCAGCAACCGTCAGGTGACCCCTCTCAAAATGATACCGATTTTGCAGATATCAGCATGGGTAATGAAGACTGGGAAACAGTGGAGGAAATATGGTCAGCCATCAAAGCTCTTGAGGAATGCCAGAACAAACAGCAAGCCTGGATTGAAGAGGCCACACGCCATTTCGCGACATTAGCAATCTCCCAACTGACTGGGGCTCCCCTGAAGAACAAACATGTGCCTATTCCCCCGGCTCCCAACACCTCTCACTACCCGGCAGAATCCAGCCCCCTGCTTCCCGGTGAGCCCAACAGCAAATCTCCCCAGACTAGTTCTACTCAGATTCATTCTGGCACAGCTCAGCCCGAGGTCCCAAATCCTCCACCGATTATTGAACACATTTGGTGGGATATCTGTGACTGCCCCGACTGCCTTGAAAGAGACTATCAGGATTGGATATACGAGGATCGTCCTCCTAAGAAGAAGAAAGTTTCCTCCCAGCAAAAATTGAATGAGAGGTTTGAGGCCGATGATACCAGTGTGAGTACGCTCGGGGAGCCATCTGGAGGATTTGATTACTATGTACTCTACTCCAGCCAATCTTCCCCAAAGCAAACAAGGGTAGAAAAGCCGAAAAGCCTTTCCAACGATAGAATTGAGACCTTCGGACACCAGAATGCTGTAGATCTGGATAATTTTACTGCCAATCATAAGTCTAACCCCCCGCGGGGTCAGCCAAGATTTAGTTTGTCCAGCTCCCGAGTGCATACCGATAAAGAAAGACCAACGCCAGTTTGGCGCTCGCACTCAATCAATATGCTGACTGGGGATGGCAACCGCCACAGACGGCCTCAACATAACCCAGGGGCTTCAGCAAAGGTTCTACCTCGCAAGAAAAAGGCACGAAGTGACTGGCTTGATGACTCTCTTTCTCCAAACAAGGACCAAATCTATGATTCCCGACTTTATGGTAGCATGATCATCTTCTGCGACGAAGATTTGCCAAGAGATGTCTCCAAACACAATGAAGCCTTGTACATCACTATTCGGCTCAACACCGTATCACACCCTGGGGTATTGGTGGACAACGGATCGGCCGTTAACGTCCTTCCCCTCAGTATGATGCGGGCCCTACACATCAATGAAAGGCATATGACCTCATCTACCCGGACTGTCAAGGCCTACGACGGTTCGTCTCGTCCCATTCTGGGGGCAGTAACTCTGGAACTCTGGTTCGAAACCCAAATGGTGCCAGCAAAATTCCACGTAATGGACATCCCATCCGAGTTCACAGCTCTGTTGGGACGCCCTTGGCTACATCACATGAAGGCCATAGCTTCCACCCTCCACCAATGCGTCAAATTCATTAACCGGCAGGGAGACCTTGAAGTCATAAGGGGTGACAGTTTCCTCATAGGGAACGAAGCCGAAACAATAACCAAGCGTGCCCGCAGCCAGGCTCTGGGGCTACCTCCTTCGAATCCACCCAGGGACTATCGGGACAACCCTCATCAGAATCCCCCAGAATCCGGTGATGCCAATTATGTCAACGCACTCAAGCGGGCAGACTCTGAAGAAGTTCGATACATCAAGTTCAATTGCCATTTCCAACATTTGGAGGCGTACTGGAAAGAAACACTGAATATCGCCATGATACGGGCACACAAACCCCCAGTCTCCAACCACAGATTTGTCAGCATTCTCCAAACCCACTCTCTGACCCTGCCAAGCAAAGAGATTTTCGTGATAAAGGTCGACAAGCATCGTCATACTCGATTCGAATCTATGAACGTCGTATGGGACGTCCTCCTTGAGGAACTACCCGCTAAGCCTTTCCGCTCTAGCAGGGGGCATGAGATTTTTCTAGCAGCTCCAGCAGCGCACCAAGACGCAATACGTCCTTACATCTGGATTGAGCGATCAGACTGCGACGAGTTAGATTTCTCCAGAACTGAGGATGCGGCATATCCGGAAGAAGATCCCTACATTCATATGCTCAGTTTTCAGGTGCCAGACCTGATTGATTCTGATTCAGACAAAGAGATGATAGCAATGCTTGAGGAAGGAGAACAGAAACAAGACAATCCCAGAGTCATGAGGCCACTGACAGCAATGCCGCTAAAGAATTGGGAAACTCTCTCAGGCCCGTCCGCGACCAAGGAAGAAATGATCACCAAACTTGGATTGGTCCCCCGTCCCTTTGTGTCAACCTATGTAAAATCTTCCGAATCTCTCATTGTTGAGTTCGAGTCTCTAGAGTCGTCTGATGGCCTTACGCCTGAAGACTATGAGGTTGTAGCCAATGCTGTATTCCCTTTCGTTCTCAATGAAATGATGAACCTTTCTGAGTATCCCTTGATTGCCACTTTAACTAATGATAAATTAACTAATAACTTAAAAACAGTTAATGATGATTCACTAGATAAAGAAGCATACACATTAAATGAACAATATATCAAAGAAATCTTTAAGCAGGTTGTTCGGAAAGAGGAAAATCGAGCCCAAGCTGCCGAAGAGGTTTTGACAAGTGTGAATTTGGGAACTGCGGAAGAGCCTAAAGAGACGCAGATTGGTAGTTTCTTCGAGGGAACCGAGAGGGATGCCCTAATTGAGCTGCTAAGAGAATACGTGGATGTGTTTGCATGGTCCTATAAAGATATGCCAGGCCTCTACCCTTCCATAGTTGAACACCGGATACCGCTTGACCCGAAAGTCAAGCCAGTGAAGCAGAAGCTAAGAAGAATTAAGCCTGAATGGTCCCTACAAGTGAAAGAGGAGATAGAAAAGATGCTCAGGGCAGGGTTCATCAGGGTCATTGAGTATCCTACATGGCTTTCCAACATAGTAACAGTGACCAAAGCCAACGGAAAGATCCGATGCTGCGTAGACTTCAGAGATCTGAACAAAGCTAGTCCAAGGACGATTTCCCCCTGCCAAACATCGACATCCTGGTGGATTCCACAGCCAACCATGAGGTTAAGTCCTTCGTCGACGGTTTTGCCGGTTACAACCAAATCAAAATGGCAGAAGAAGATCAAGCCAAAATAGCCTTCACGACCCCTTGGGGCACATACTGCTTCACGGTCATGCCATTCGGGCTAAAGAATGCCGGGGCTACTTACCAAATGGCAGCTACAGCCCTATTCCATGACATGATCCACAAAGAAATTGAGGTCTATGTGGACGACATGATAATACACTCCAAAGGATCCGATGGCCAGCACTTTGTTGATTTGAGAAAATTCTTCGGTCGCCTTCGAGACCACAGCATGAGACTGAATCCAGCCAAATGCACCTTCGGGGTAAGACGAGGCAAGGTGCTAGGATATATGGTGACGGAACGGGGAATTGAAGTAGACCCCCAGAAAATCAAGGCCATAGTCGAAATGAAACCACCTCGGACGCTGACAGAAGTAAAATCCTTCATGGGAAGACTGCAATACATAAGCCGCTTTGTAAATCAGCTGACCTCGATCTGCGAGCCAATCTTCAAGTTGATGAGGAAAAGTGCCTACACAGAATGGACTCCAGAATGCCAGCTCGCCTTTGAAAAAATCAAGGCGTACCTCGTGAATCCCCCGATTCTTTGCCCACCACATCAGCAAAAGCCACTATTGCTATATCTAACTGTCACGGATACAACAATTGGGGCTATATTAGCTCAAGAGAAGAAAGATTCCAAGGTCGAAAACGCCATCTATTTCATGAGCAGAAAGCTTCAAGGGAGCGAACTCAATTACTCTGCTTGTGAAAAGACTTGCGCAGGCCTGGTCTGGGTAGTGGGAAAGTTGAAACATTACATGCAGTCTCACCCGATACATCTCGTCTCAAAGTTAGACCCCATCAAATATCTGTTCGACAAGCCTTCCATCTCCATGAGGTTGGCAAAATGGTCGTTCTTTTTGGCTGAATACGACATCACATACGTGACGAGGAAATCCGTGAAAGGGCGTATAATGGCAGAACAGTTGGCCGATTTCCCAAGTGATGAGTCCCGGGGACCTGAACCTCAATTCCCTGATGATGGAATTTTTGCTTTAGAAGGAGAAAATCGCTGGCAGCTCTTCTTCGACGGGGCGTCAAACAAAAGGGGGAACGGAATAGGAATGCTTCTGGTCGATCCTACTGATGAACACACTCCCATAGCAGTGAGGTTGAACTTCGAGGTCACCAACAACGCTGCTGAATATGAAGCTTGCATAGCTGGGTTGGAGGCCGCCCTTGAAAGAAATATCAAAGAGTTGGAAGTGTACGGTGATTCTGCCCTCATCATCAACCAGGTCTCCAATAAGTGGAAGACCGTAGACCCGGGTCTACAGAAATATCACACCTATATGGAAGAGCTAGTGACTCAATTCAAGGAAATCAGCTTCCATTACCTGCCCAGAGATCGCAACAGATTCGCAGATGCCCTGGCAACACTAGCCTCCCTTGTCGAAATACCTGAGGGAAAGTCTGTCAAACCATTCAGAGTTGGGAGAAGAGAAAACCCCGCTTATTGCTTTGAAATCGAAGCGGAAGCCGAACCGGACAATGATCCCTGGTACACCCAGATCTATCAGTACTTGAAGAACGGCGAGGCCTCTTTCAAAAATGAAGATGGGGAATATAAAGAAGGAATCAAGGCAAAAAACCTTTCAGCCCTGAAGCAGCTTGCCTCCCACTATGTTCTTTTGGGAAATATGCTGTACAAGAAGCGTTACCAAGGCCCCCTCCTGCGATGTATCGGCAAACAAGAGGCTACGGAACTCATGAAAGAAATACATGGTGGTACCTGCGGCCCCCACATGAATGCTCGAGCCCTAATGCAAATCATACTGAGAATGGGGTACTTCTGGATCTCCATGGAAACTGACTGTATCCAGTTCGTCAGAAGCTGCGACAAATGCCAGCGGTACTCAAATCTAAATCATTTGCCTCCTCACGAGTTATACTGCATGACAACCCCTTGGCCTTTCGTCACTTGGGGAATTGATGTCATAGGCAAAATCACACCATCAGGCAGCAACGGCCACGAGTTCGTCCTGGTAGCAGTGGATTATTTCACCAAATGGGTTGAAGCAAAATCCTACAAAGTCCTCAACTCAAAGAAAGTAGCCCTCTTCATCAAAGAAAACATCATATGCAGATACGGGTTGCCAGCCGAAATCATCTCCGATAATGGATCCCACTTTGAAGGGGAATGCGACAGGCTGCTGGCAGAATTCAGAATAACCCGTCACAAGTCATCTCCCTATAGGCCCCAAACCAACGGAGCCGTTGAAGCAGCAAACAAGACTCTAGAAAACATCATCCGGAAGATGGCTGTCCGAGGCAGAGATTGGCCCGAGAAGCTACACCTGGCACTCTGGGGCTACAGGACATCAGTCAGAACCGCAACAGGGGAGACACCGTTTGCCCTCACCTACGGAATGGAAGCCGTACTCCCAATCGAGCTAGAAATTCCCTCACTCCGTGTGCTGTTGGAAAGCCAGATCAACGAGGTCGAATGGCTCCAAAGTCGCCATGATGAATTGGCCCTGCTAGATGAACGCCGATTAAAGGCCATGGAACATATCTGAGCCTACCAAGGGAGAATGGCCAGAGCCTTCGATAAGAAAGTAAAGCATAGGGAGATCAGGGAAGGTGATCTCGTTTTGAAAGAGAAGCCCCCAGTCCGTATCAACCCGCTTGGCAAATGGGAGCCCGTCTGGATCGGGCCATATGTCGTCCAGAAAATCTTCTCCGGAGGAGCCATGCAACTTACAGACCTCGACGGAAATCCTTTTGTACACCTAGTGAATGGTGACAAGCTGCGCAGATACTACACGTAAAACACTGATTCAAAAAAAAAAACAAAAAAAAAAAAAAAAAAAAAACAAAAATTTTAACCGGGTCGAACTACGAAGACCTGAGCCCTTTTGTCCGAAGGGAACGTAGGCAGCCGGAAACGGTTCGGTCTAAAAAAAAAACAAATAAAAGACACACTTTGCCATCAAAAGATTGATCAGACCATGAAAGCGTCTCGAAAAACTCTAAAGCAATTCACACATTCATTACAAGTTAAAAGCTGTTTGATGAGTCTAAGCTCGGTTCATTCCTACAACTGGCAACCTGCTAAAAGAAACTAAGATACATAATCAAACTAATGTGTCTGCTACAACAAGAAAGGGATACTCGAAAACCCCAAGATCACTCTAAGCCGCTCGTACTGGCATCCCCTCTCTTCTTCCCCCTTCGGGTCTTCTTCCTCTGAACAGGAAAAATGTCGGTCTTCCTCCTATTAAGCTCTGGTATATGGACAGGATCTATCAAACCAGCCTCTGTCAGGGCCTTAGTGGCCCTAGCGTCATCTCTCATCTCCTGTAGCCTAGCTGGTAGCATAGGAGTCCTCCTCTCCTTTCTCTTGACATAAGCCTCATAGTCGGTCACAGTATCTCTGCTCCTGTCGTGAGGGTTGGCCCTCGCCTCGGCCCTCCTCCTATCCAAAACTGTCAGGTCCTCCGCACCCACAATAGCCTCACGCCGTCTCAAAATAGCCATCTGAGTCTCCCCCAAATGCCTCTCGTACCAATCCAAATACCAAGTGGTCAGGAACACAGGTCTCGGACGCCTGAGAATAACCCGAGGAGGAAAGACGTCATACCTCCATACTCGGGAAAGAAATGGAAACACCAAAGGATCATCCATAGAAGCAGAAGCCACCACCCTAGTGGCTATATCATCAAAGTCCTCCAAAGGAACCTGCTCCAAGCCGAACTGTCTCAGAACCAAAGCCGGAATGTAAAAGCTGGACTGAGAAAGCCCCGGAAGTATAACCACATGAGACCCGTCCTGAAGTACTCTCCGAGTCTCCACCCACCAATGAGGCACCGACCATCTGATATCTTCAGTCCGACGACCAGCCATCCAATGCTCCCACGAGCCCTGATCATCAAAATCCACAGTAACCCCTCTCCTGGCAAATGTCCAAGGCTTGATCATGTCCGAAGTTTCCCGAAGAACCCCCAGGCGCTCCATCAGCCACAGGGTCAAAAGAAACGGGCTGCCACCGTGCATATACCGCCTCCCGGTAGCAAACCTGTCGAGAGCATGAAAAGTCTCTCCCAAGATCAAAGGCGCAACATCTCGGCCCAAGCGACAGTGAACAACCACATCCAGCAGAGCCCGATGACAAATCCCAAAAGAGTAGACCATAAACAAGGTCCCAAACATGCAGAGGGCAAAAGCATCCCAATAGGCATCATCAATCAAGCCTAAGCCCCTAAATCTATCAGGAAGACCAGAAATATCAAAATGATCGGGACTACGAATCATACCTTGCGCTTCCTCCGGGGAAAGATAAAGAAGGTTACACAACCTATCAACAAAAGAAGCCCCTCCGGGCAAAGGAACCGCAATCTCTTCCACCTCCGGACCACCAAGTAAAGCCCGAAATTCTTCAACGGTCGGGACCACTTCATTGTAAGAAAGGCAAAAGACATGCCTTCTAGTATCCCAAAATGAAGAAGAAGCTCTCAAGAGGTCATAGTCCGGAACCAATTCTTTGAGAGACCACAAGCACTTTACCTTGTACCTCTCTTCGAAAAATGACCTCCTCTCGTGCATAATCTCCCTACACCACTCCTTGAACTTTTCAAAGAACAACATTTGCTTTTCTTTGGACAATTTTGGGGAAAATTTGGACATTTCCATGGCTTTTTTGGCTTTCCTCTCGAATTTCCAGTGATTTTGAACTGGAGAAGACGAAGTTTCAATGGCATTTATGGACCAAACCAGATCCAACCACCGAAATAAATGAACCCTGTCAGATGTCGAACCTGTCCGCGCGGACAGAATTGTCACCCAGAAAAAAATCTGCAGCAGCTCAAACTGCTGCACAACGGAGGAATATTTTCATCCCAGCCGAACCCGTGCAAAACTCCGCCCAAACAGCTTCATATACCAAACACTCACACCCTTGCCAAAAAACCGGGCCTCATGCAACAGTACATTCATACAACATTGCATTCATGATAGATAAAATAAAATAAAATCCTAAATTATTACATTCCAAAAAAAAAAAAAGAAGAGTGTGCATAAAAAATCAGATTCGTCAAAAAAATAGGCGCAGCCTCGTAAATCGGTCTCGAGAAGATCGTCGCCGGAATCCTCGGTGGCTGGCGCTTTCCCGATCCCTCTTGCGGCTCGAGCCCGCCTCCTCAGTAGCCATGAAAATCTCGGGCTCAGAATCGTTCTCGTCTCCGGAGGGAGGCTCGTCTGGACCAACTGGCACACCCTGATACGGCAAGCCAAGATCCGCAAAGAAGTCGTATCCGAACGAAGACGCGTCGGATTCCCGAACGTGCGAAGAAGACCCACCGTGATGCCAGACGTGTCCCTGTCCATACGGATCCCCAAGAATGACGTGGTCCAAGGGCAACACCACACTGGGATCTATGAGAGGAGAAAGAGGAGTCTCGAAAGAAGGCTCGGAAGGAATAGGGGAAGTCTCCCGCTCGACAGGCGCCGGCTGTGCTCGTCTCCTCCTGCCCTGAGAAGACCCATAAATAACCATATTCTTGATAAACCTCTTGGCCCCGATCACCTGATTCATCAGCTTCTCCACCACCTTGGCCGGGAACTGCACAGAAACAAAAGCGTCAGAGATAATTAAGGCGAAAAATGATGACAGGAAAGAAAGAAAAAGACAGAAGCAAAAAAAAAAGGAGAAGGAGAGGCCATACCTTCATATCCGGACGAGGCCGGAAAGCTCGTGGAACCCGATCAAGGACAGGGATCTGTACTCTCAGCCTGACCCCGTCCTGGACATACGAAAAGCTTGATCGAGGGTACTGCACAATCCCCAATCCCTCTCTCTCAAGAACCTGAGGCATCCTCAGCCTCCACAAGACAAATCGCGAGTACTCCTCGACCGCCACAAACCTCGAGAAGTGCTGGCCGCCTCGATAATCATCCCATGTCTCCGAGTTCTCACTCGGATGCATCATATCAGCAGGAGGCTCCACTGGAGCCATCAGAGGCGAATTCACGCCATGCTGGCGCGTCACTCTCTCCCCCAGATAATACACGTCGCAAGTCAAGCCTCTCAAGATCCTCCGCTCCACGGCCCATCTCTGGGCACCCTTCACCGCTTCCACATCGAAGGAGCCCTGTGGGTAAAATATGAACCCTCATCCGTCTCGGCCTCGTCAAAGGCAGGCAATCCGAGTACTTGAGGGTCGTGCGCCCCCTAAGACCCTTTCTTCTCCCGGGCATACTTGGACCAAGAAAGCATGGCCGGATACGCCCGATCTCCACCGCCGCCACATCGTGACGTGAAAAAACTCCAGAGCCCATACCTACGAAAAGTAAAGATCAAATCAATTAAGTGCGAAAAAGAATACGTGCTTAAAGAAAAGAGGGAAAGCAAAAAAGAAAGCTTGTACCTCCAGAGGGAACTCGAAGCACGTCAAAGAGCTGACAGCCTTCCGGCTATATCGATCCAGAGCAAAATATAGCTCGCCAACCCCGCTCTCCCCAAGATACCTCTCCAGCCACCCCCACGTCCTCCAGGGACCTCAGCAAAGCAAAAACAGCCGTCCCCTCGGCATGTCCAAATAGAGTGCTCAAAAAGGCAAACCATAAAAAGGCCCTAGCAATCTGCTCAGCCCCTATCCTCTCATCCCCAGCCTCGTAGCTCCCAATACTCTCCACGATCTTCCCGTGGACCACAACAGACTTCCATCCCCATCCCCTTTTGGGAATAGGGAAAATCCTAGAAGGGCCTGCAGATCCAGATCGCCGTAGCCGTCTTCTCCACTCAATGCTCCGTCCTTTAAAGGACAGCCCGTAATCGCAGCGTAGTCGAAGGTGTGACCGTGGCCTCGCCCCCGTAAGAAATTGAATGTGTGGGTCACGCCCCACCAATGCCGTGCCAAAGCAAAGATCGTGCCCTTACTCTTGGGAAACTTGACCAACCCCTCAAGCACTCGATGAACTCGCATAATCCAGTCTCAATGACGATCTGTCTAGGACTCATCATCGCTCCTCTGCCCAAAACCGGAAGCCGGTCCCACAAGTAAATCACAGACTCCACCGATCCCCGAGTCTTCATCTTGTTCAGCTGCTCCGTCACGAAACTGTTTCCGCCCTGCAATTAAAAAAAAAGGGGGAAACAAAAATGTCAAAAATTTGCATTTGCATTTAAAAGCGCACACATGCATCATAAACATAAAGCTTTGAAGAAAATCGGGCAGCATAACGGCATACAATGAACCTAGCCCCATTTTTCTCGCGCGAAGAAAAAGAGTTTTCAGCAAATACCATTCATTCATTCATACATGAAGAAAGCATGTCAATAATATCGAGTCAACGGAATGAAAAACTCCGTCCCATTTTTGCATAAAAAGCAATCTTTCATAAGGAATCAACGGAAGCGGAAATCCGTCCCACTTTTCAAAAAAAATCCTATGCATACATACATTCATCATCTCATTGCAAAAAAAAAAAATTCCTGCATACAAAAAAAAAAAGAGTCCGTCCCGGATTCGGGAAAATTTTCATCATCATCTCATATTTCAAAATGGCAAAATGCCCATTCTTTTCAAACAAAATGCATCTACTCATGCAAATCTCAATTTCAAATTCCAAGAACACAATTTTCGAATTTTCAATTATAATTTTCGAAATTAAAAAAAAAAGGCAAAAATGCCAATTCTTTTTCCAAACAAAATGCACATTTGAGTTACCCATATACTCATTACAACACGCAAAGCCAAAATTCAAAGCCAAGAACATAATTTTCGGATTTTTAAATGCCATTTTCGGATCTTAAAAAAAAAAAAAAAAAAAAAAAAAAAAAACCAAAAATCAATTTCAAACAAAAATCAACAAAGGGAATGGAGAGATTCGAAGTATACCGTGCGGAGATTCGGATCAGTGGCCCAATGTTGCCACGCATCGGGGTATGGCTCCTCCGCAATCGATTGCGAAAGTGTGTAATGCCTCCTCATCCTTACGAGTTCTAATCGCCTCTCCGCGACCGGGCCGCGTCCTTGACCTTGAATAGCAACTCCCCCGTGTTCCAGTGCTTGAAAATTGAAGAAAAATGGAAGAATTTTGAAGCTCCTAGGCCAAAAATGGCGGATTTCGCCCTTCTCCCTCGTCTCTCTCTCGTGAAACTGTAAAATGGTGAAGAGGGAACTGAAAAGGGGGCGGCCCCTCATTTAAACCTGTCAGGTCTTCATTAAGCTCCGCGCGGACAGGAATGAAAGGTCAAAAAGACCATTTTGCCCTTTAAAATTTTAAGACTCTGCAGTTTAGTCCCAAACTCAACAGAGTTAACCAAAGTTAACCAAAGTTAACCCCCTTTGCAAAAGAACTCAACGGCAGTAAAGCGTAAGTCCGATTTCTTCGAGAAAGATAACGGAATCCCGTCTCTTTCATCAAAATCATCAAACGGCAGTTAAACGTAAGTCCGATTTTCTCCGAGAAAGCTAACGGAATCCCGTTTCTTTCATCAATTTCATCAACGGCAGTAAAACGTAAGTCCGATTTCTCCGAGAAAGATAACGGAATCCCGTTTCTTTCATCAATTTCATCAACGGCAGTCAAACGTAAGTCCGATTTCTCCGAGAAAGATAACGGAATCCCGTTTCTTTCATCAAAATCATCAACGGCAGTCAAACGTAAGTCCGATTTCTTCGAGAAGGATAACGGAATCCCGTCTCTTTCATCAAAATCATCAAACGGCAGTCAAACGTAAGTAGGGCTGTTACACGAACCGAGCCGGCTCGAGCTCGGCTCGGGCTCGGCTCGAAAAAAGCTCGAGTTCGAGTGAGCTCGAGGTGAACTCGAGCTCGAGCTCGAACCGATTTTCAAGCTCGTCATTTTTTTCGAGCCGGCTCGAGATCGGCTCGTATGTTCGACGAGCTCGCTCGAGATCGACTGCTTTGAGCTCGACTCGGGCTCGGCTCGTTAAAAGCTCGAATAAATTTTAGTATATATATATATATATATATATATATATATATATATATATATATATATATATATATATATATATATATATATATATATATATACTCCCTCCGTCCCGAACAATCTTCACACTTTCCCTTTTGGGCGTCCCAAAACTTACTTCACACATTTAAAACTTACCTAAAATGGAAAGGAATCTTTACTATTCCCTCCACTCATTCTCTCTCCTATATTATTTTAATACTCACAACACCATTATAATTTACTATTCTCTCCACTCATTCTCTCTCATATTTTATTTTCACACTCACAACACTTTCAATATAATACTCCCTCCTTAAAACCAGTGCAAACAGTGTTTGTGAACCAAGTTCCGGACGAGAGGAGTATATATATATATATATATATATATATATATATATATATATATATATATATATATATATATATAAGTCGAAGCTCGAGCTCGGCTCGTTAAAAGCTCGTTTGATTTCAGATTTTTTTCAAAAAAAAAGTCGAAGCTCGAGCTCGGCTCGTTTAAAACTCGTTTGATTTCAGATTTTTTTCAAAAAATAAGTCGAAGCTCGAGCTCGGCTCGTTAAAAGCTCGTTTGATTTTTGATTTTTTTCAAAAAATAAGTCGAAGCTCGAGCTCGGCTCGTTAAAACTCGAGTTCGAGCAGCTCGCGAAAAGCTCGCGAGCCAGCTCGCGAAAAGCTCGAAACTTGATTCGAGCCGAGCTCGAACATCCATTCTGGGCTTGAGCTCGAGCTCGAGAAAAGCTCGAGCTCGATATTTTTTATTCGAGCTCGAGCTCGAAACTTCAAAGCTCGGCTCGGCTCGGCTCGTTTACAGCCCTAAACGTAAGTCCGATTTCTTCGAGAAAGATAACGGAATCCCGTCTCTTTCATCAAAATCATCAAACGGCAATCAAACGTAAGTCCGATTTCTCCGAGAAAGATAACGGAATCCCGTTTCTTTCATCAAAATCATCAACGGCAGTCAAACGTAAGTCCGATTTCTTCGAGAAAGATAACGGAATCCCGTCTCTTTCATCAAAATCATCAAACGACAGTAAAACATAAGTCCAATTTCTTCGAGAAAGATAACGAAATCCCATCTCTTTCATCAAAATCATCAAACGGCAGTCAAACGTAAGCCCGATTTCTCCGAGAAAGATAACGGAATCCCATTTCTTTCATCAAAATCATCAACGGCAGTCAAACGTAAGTCCGATTTCTTCGAGAAAGATAACGGAATCCCGTCTCTTTCATCAAAATCATCAAACGGCAGTTAAACGTAAGTCCGATTTTCTCTAAGAAAGCTAATGGAATCCCGTTTCTTTCATCAATTTCATCAACGGCAGTAAAACGTAAGTCCGATTTCTCCGAGAAAGATAACGAAATCCCGTTTCTTTCATCAATTTCATCAATGGCAGTCAAACGTAAGTCCGATTTCTCCGAGAAAGATAACGGAATCCCGTTTCTTTCATCAAAATCATCAACGGCAGTAAAACGTAAGTCCTATTTCTTCGAAAAAGATAACGGAATCCCGTTTCTTTCATCAAAATCATCAAACGACAGTCAAACGTAAGCCCGATTTCTTCGAGAAAGATAACGGAATCCCGTTTCTTTCATCAAAATCATCAACGGCAGTCAAACGTAAGTCCAATTTCTTCGAGAAAGATAACGGAATCCCGTCTCTTTCATCAAAATCATCAAACGACAGTTAAATGTAAGTCCGATTTTCTCCGAGAAAGCTAACGGAATCCCGTTTCTTTCATCAATTTCATCAACGGCAGTAAAACGTAAGTCCGATTTCTCCGAGAAAGATAACGGAATCCCGTTTCTTTCATCAATTTCATCAACGGCAGTAAAACGTAAGTCCGATTTCTCCGAGAAAGATAACGGAATCCCGTTTCTTTCATCATTATCATCAACGGCAGTAAAACGTAAGTCCGATTTCTCCGAGAAAGATAACGGAATCCCGTTTCTTTCATCATTATCATCAACGGCAATAAAACGTAAGTCCGATTTCTCCGAGAAAGATAACGGAAACCCATTTCTTTCATCATTATCATCAACGCCAATAAAACGTAAGTCCAATTTCTCCGAGAAAGATAACGGAATCCCGTTTCTTTCATCATTATCATCAACGACAGTAAAACGTAAGCCCGTCTTCCCCAGGAAAGGCTAACAAAATCCCCAGCGAAGTTAACGGAATCCCGTTTCTTTCCTCATTATCATCAATGGCCGTAAAACGTAAGCCCGATTTTTCTCCAACGAAAGCCAACAAAATCTCGAGCAGCTTTCGAACTACGTAAGGGCTTGATTCCCACTAGGGATACGTAGGTAGCCTATCATTAGGTCCAGCCACTCGACCAGCACGGTCATCCTTTCCCTCAAGCAGATCTAATGAAGTCCACCATAGGGAAAACATTTCAAATCAAGGTCTGAGGCACCTAAAATGCCATCTTCAAGGTCTGAGGCACCTAAAATGCCATCTTCAAGGTCTGAGGCACCTAAAATGCCATCATCAAGGTCTGAGGCACCTATAACGCCATCATCAAGGTTCGAGGCACCTAAAACGCCCTCATCACCAGGTTGACGCCTCAAAATAGTCACTCCAGGGTCGACATCGAAAGACCCGAACTACGACTGGCTTGATTCCTCTTAAGGATACGTAGGTAGCCTATCATTAGGTTCAGCCATCAGGCCTAAAATGGTCATTCCTATCCCCAGCAGAGCGGATACACAACTCCAACCATCAGACCAAAATGGTCATCTCTTATCCCCAGCAGAGTTTCTTTCAGCAACCAACTGCAGAACTCGCTCGCCAGATTGACATCCTAAAACAGCCACTCGATCACTCGATCACTTGATCATCCTGTCAAATGCGGAGCCTTACTCTTATCGACGACCCCGCTTCCTTCGAAAGCACCGTCGCCGAGGGGCTACTGTAAGTGCTACAATTTGAGTTGTTAGTATTTTCGTTAGAAAATTAACGAAAGCCCTAACATTTCTAACATTTTTAACAATTCCTAACTTTTCTAACTAAGCAAGGGTAGATTAGGGATTGCTATTTAAAGATAAACCAAGAAAAGAATCTCAAAAAAGCAAAAGAAAGGTCAAAAACCCGAAATAGAAGCTGCTGGAACAAAAATTGGTTGCTTAATTTGAAAAATATTCTTCCTGTCCAAAGCCTGGAGCAGCATTTAATGAACCAGGCACGCCTTCATACTTGTCCGCGCGGATGGATCCGAAATTTCCAGGCCTATAAATTGAACCCCTCAATTTCATTTTCAAGGGAGCAAGAACACAATTCACAGCTGCACCTTGGCGAAAATACTTGAGAAAATAGTGAGAATTCCCTTGAATTGTCACTCTTTTCTCTTGATTATCTTCCCAAATCACAAATCATCAAACACTTTCAAAATTCAAAAATCAAACACAAACACTAAAGAAGATAGGTATAACCTCTCTCTCCTTACCCTAAATCTCTCTCATCCATGCATGCATTTTCAAACTCCAAAATGTAGTTTGTTCATCTTCTTGCCCTAGATCCAAGAGGATCACCATGGAAGTTCATCTCCATGGATGATCCTCTACAAGGATCAACATTACTTTCAAAGTGTTTTTACTTACTTGCAAACACATTTTCAAAACCCTAAAAATCATTTTCATACATCAAATCTTGATTTCAAAGGATAAAATTCCCCTTTCCAAGCAAATGAAATGCTTAAAGTCCTAATGTACCCCAAGGATAGCTTGATATAGTAGATCACCACTAAAATGTTTAGTGATCACTAATCAAATCTTAGGGAAATGGGGACAAGCATGGATGCCAAACCTCCTTTAAAATCATGTTTTTCTTCAAGAGAAAGTTGCTGTCCAGTAGCCTTTCTCTAAGACCTCTGTCCGTGGTCTAATTTTTTGGACACAGATAAACTCGGAATTTGGTGTTGACTGCAAAATACTTTTTGTAGAAAACATCTAGAGATTTCCAGACATATTTTTACTTTATTTTTTGTGTGAGTGAAACTCCCCTTTTCAAATTATCTTTTAAAGGTCAGTTCATCAGTCTCTAGAAGTCTAGATTTCATATCTAAGATATCCAGAAGGTTTTGGTCCACCAAATCATCTCCAAAGGGAAAAGTTCTTTTACAGAAAACTTATTTAAGGTGTTTTGAATAACTTTCATTCTCGGACTTTCCCCATATTTTGAAGTTTTAAAGCCCTTAAACCCATTTTAAAATCAAATGTCCACTGCCTTTTTCATTCTGGCAGAATTGGTTTTCATCTTCAAAAAAATATTTTGAGTACCAAAACTCAACCCAAAAATCATACCAAAAATCATGGGACTTGTTTAATGTCTTATAAAGAGTTCCCAATTTTTAGTTTTCTCAGTTTCAACTTATTTTGTCCAAAGGAACACACACACACACACACACAAATGGTTTTTAAGCTTGGAAGACTCGTTTACGAGGCATTCCGGGTGAACACTAACGTTCTTCCCGGCGTGTTACGTGACCTCCGAACCCAAATCTCTAATCTCGGACATTTTTCAAAGTTTTGGCCCTTAAAATAAAAATGGCGTGGCGACTCCGTGTTTTTTCGATTGATTTTCAAAGAAAAGAAAAATACTAATCTTTCGGAAAAATGGCACCAACATCGTTACAATGGTATTTCTCTAAAATATTTCATTAACTCCTTAAAATGTCAAAGAATATTTATATCAAATTACAAAAAAAATGTAGTGGAAAAGCAATTACTGTGTAGAGACAATAGTCTCTCCCTTTCGTATGTCATCAAAGTCAAACTCATTTATCAGTCTCAAAAAATTTGCTTGAGATGGGAAAGGGATTAGAAAAAATGAATTAATCCAAAAAATAAACTTATGAAATCTTAAAATATGAACATACATATCAATACAAAATTATTTTTATGTAACCATCAGAGGACAAAAGGAGTGTCTAAATAGTAGTATACTCAATTTAGTGTTATTGTACATTTTCACTAGTACTTCCTAGCCCGTGCCACTGACACGGTGTCGATATGCGATCAATCAAGTGCAAAAAGTTCTAAATCCATAACTATAGTATATTAAACTTGGTGAAATCAAATGTGGGAGCGATACCTCATCAAATTCTAGACAATACTTGCCTCTCAACGTTCCACGTCAGCTTCTACAGAAACGTTTGAGGACTTTTCCTCTCCTGGAAACCATGTAATAATACTTGGTAATACATATAGTCTCATTATCAGTACATTTATACAATACAATGTACACAGGTTACAATCTTTGGTAAATATACATTGTACCTCCTAAAGTAATAAAATGGATTAATTACATTAAATGCTAACCTGTACACTTCGAAAGTATAGAGGACCAATAATTAGGACAAGTTTACAGAAGATAGGTATAGTTACAAACAATAGGAAAAGGTGTATTATGATTTTATAAGGTCACATAATCTACTAATTAATAAGACACCTTATTACATTCCAATATCAGGTACTACTTATAATTGACACCATATTAGGTACCTTCATTTACTTAGTAAAATGATATAAGTAACTGGGTGTAAAAAACTTGGTAAGGGAGGCATTCCTTGGAATATAACTGATCTTAAAGAATTTGTAAGATCACGAAACTGTATATTTTCTTCTCCATTAAGCCAGCCGTTCCTGCTCTGCCTGAGTGAATAACAATTATTCATAAGAATCTCCACTTCATATACAATTGCCTGGTATAAATATATAAACATAAAGAACTCTTACCAAGTCTACAGCATACCAGAATGGCACCTCAAGTTATATTGATAGATCAATTTTGAAAAGGCAGATGCGATAAGAGAGTGGTTGTCCGCGTTGCCCGTATGTGGAAAACATATGACACAAAGAAAGAACATGAGGTCATGAGCAGTGATTTCATAGCAATTGATGAGAAGGTAACTTTAAACAATCCAAATAGTGATTAATATTAATCTAACTAATAATCCATTGAAGTAATAGTTCTCTATTGATCATGTTGTTAACGGTCACAGGTTATTCACTGTAGCATAAGGAGCAAATTTGTCCCCGATTTCGAAGGTCTGTTTACTGCTGGAGCTATTTATAGTATAAAGAACTTCACAGTTGCACCAACGAAGCCTGAATATCGAGTGATTCATAGGGAATTCTTCCTTCTGCTAGATGCCTCAACATTTGTTGAGGAAATTGTTCAGAATATCCCCAATATCCCTATGCATTTCTTTAATATTGTCCCATTTGAAAAATTAATTGCTACGAGTGAGAATAATAAAATTTGTGTGGTAAGTATCTTTCTTAAATGTTTTTATCATCATTTCTAAGTATTACCAGAATCTTTGTCCTCATATCTTCATTACTCATATGTGATTGGTTACGTTACTGGAGTCTCAGATGTTGTTCAGTGACTCAGTAACTTCAAAATAGTTTCTATGCAGCTTATTGATCTAGAGGACGAGAGGTATATATTTCATTTTTACCATACTTAATTTAGACTCAATTACTAATTTATATTTTAAAAAATACTGTTACAGGGGGAATAAATTAAGGTTAACCCTATGGGGTGATATGGTTATCGAAAAGGCAAGTGAAATTGTTGAAAGTGGACAGCGTGTTTGCATCATATCTTCTGCTATTGTCAAAATTGAACCTAGTGGTTTGTACACTTTTCCGTTAACCATTCCATTAAAATTACACGTTTTACCTGACTTTATATATGTTCATTTTCAAACCACTCATTTCTTGATGTATAGGTTCCTATGCCATCTCATCAAACAGTGCTATGTGCTTTTATAATGATTTTGAATTACCAGAGATTAAAGAATTTATTGAACAGTTAGTATTTTATAATTTATTTGTTCATTTGTGTTCTATGACTTGACTGTTAAATATTTCCTTACAAATTCAAAATCACAAATCTTTAGAATTGGCTCGAAAGATGCTGGAGAAAAAGTGGAAAAAATTGAAGTCAAATCTACTTCTGTTTTAAGGGAGGTTACAATAAGCACAAGAAGCGTATTATTGAAATTTCTGACATTCTTCTTCGTTGCGAGGATATAGTAAGTTGTCTCACATATCTTTCCATATGATTTCGATATTGTGTTAGCTATAGTCACTTTTCAAACTATTTGTTATCTAATTACAAATTTTCAAGAATACCCCCTATACGTTTATGCAAGCGTTTGTAAAATTGACGAGGTTAATGGTTGGAGGTACAATTTATACTCAAACTGTAACAAGAAAGTGCATATAAAAGACGGTCGATTGTATTGCAAGGAATGTAAGAAACATGTATTCTACCCTCATCCAAGGTAATATTTCTAACTCATAGTTGGAAGTCAACTTATCCTATACAAAGTTAAATGGTTTTACTTTACAGTCGTCTAATGATGTATAAGTATCGGGTTGAGGCTGAGTTGGATGATGGCTCAGATTCTCTTAAGTGTGTGTTATTTGACCGAGAGATTGAAAAGCTTATAAATATTAAGGCATCAAATTTGCTACAGTTAGTTGAAGAGGTATGTAATGTATGTTCATTTTATTTATAAGCACAATTGTCCCATGAAATTCATTTAGTATACTAAATAACATCAAACACAGGGAGGGTTATGCTGAGCCACTTCCAAGGCAGTTGCGTCAGCTTATAGGCAAATGTCACATTTTCCAGCTAGAGTTAAACGAAATGAGTTGGGCCACTAACTATGAAAATTTCACTGTGAAGAAAGTTTTATTTGAGGGGGATATTCGGGGTGAAGCGAAGGATAAGGTAACAACAAATCAATAAAAACTACATTTTTTTATAAAGTTGCTATATGTTGGCAAATGCTTATCTTCTTTCTAACTGTCAAATTAGGCTATCAAAATGGATGGTGGATTGGTGGCTCAACATATGGTGAAAATAATAAGAAGGAAAGCAAGAAGAAAGCTAGAAGGGGTCTTGAATATAATTCTTAGAACTTTGAACATTTTTGAATCAATCCCTTTAATGATTGAATGTAATAGAGCCAGGTTTTGGCTAAAATATTTACATTTTCAATAATTTGAAAACATTTTAATTTTAATAATATTGTGTCACTTAGTTTAGTTTTCAGATGTTATTCTTATCATTTTGAATGAATATATTCCATTATTTTTAAGGCATATATGTCTGATTGCTACGACTATTGTTAATGGTAAAAATAATCATCTTTGGAAAAAAAAACCTTCATATATCTATTCTAACAAATGGTGAAAATAATCAGAAGGTAAGCAAAAAGAAGGCTAGGAGGGGTCTTGAATTATAATTCCTAAAACTTTGAATATTTTTGAGTCAATCTGATGTAAATTGGGATGTTAATTATTTTTGTATCTTTTATTATTTCATTTGTATTTTCGGATTTAATTATAATTGGTTGATTATAGGTAGTTTTAGAATAGATTTTGAAGAGATCTACTAGTTTTTAAGTCCTATTAGGTTACTATATAGGTTAGGATTAATTTTAGAAGGTTTAGGATTCTTGTTCAAGTTTTATGGGTGATGGATAAAATTCCACTGTGTAATAAAAATACCTTGCAAATGTACAAGTCACCGAAGTAGCAATGTACAATAGTAAGGGTCGAACCACAGAGACTCGTGTGTTTAACAAATTAATTCAAGTGGTACAGAAAGTAACAAAAAAGGGTTTTTGATTTGGTTTATTAACTAAATTACTAAAGCGAGAAATTAAACTATTTAATTGAAGAAAACAAGAAAGCAAGAAACAAGGATTTAATCAGATCAAAGGAATTCACGGATTGGATTTCATAATTGTATCCCCTCTATGCTATGATTTTGATAACAAAAATAACAATCTCATTCAAAGATTCTTTCACGTGAGTAAGGGTTGGGACGTTTGGTGTTCGGATTGCAACCCTAATATTTCTATCTTATTGTAAATTCCGGTAGGTCAAAACAACATTCAAGAAACTCATTAAGTCCACAAGAAATAAATGAATCTAGGTTGTCTTGTATTCCGGTAGGTCAACAATCCAACCTAATTGATGAATTAGTGTACTTTAAATAAACCGTCCACGGTAGTGCAACAATCTAAAACAGATTAAATAATGATAATTAATTCATCAAATATGAATGAGAAAGTTTGAAAGAATTCAAACTTAAATTAGCATAGAGGTTCAACAATTATTACATCCAATCCATGAATCAATTACTTAGCTACTCATAATAAAAATAAAATTACAAAACTAAAATAAATAAAACTTGAAATTGAAACGGAACGGAGGAAGTATTATTTTCCTCTTTTGTTCCCCTACAGTGCATGGCTTAACTCCTTTTTTTCTTTTCAACAATTCTGCCATTATATATATATATATATATATATATATATATATATATATATATATATATATATATATATATATATATATATACTATATGCCTAGGTCAAAACCATGAACAACAGCCGCCGTGTAATGAGCCCAGACCAGGCCCAGTTCGCCAAGCCCAACTCGCTCCAATCCGTGACTCGTGCGCACGAATCGTTACAATTGACCCAACTCGTTCTGATTCTATTGCAGCAAAAAATGTTGAAATCTTCCTTTGCCTTGGCCCAGCTCTTGATGTAATGTCTCGGCCAGCAGCTCCCTTTGGCCCCCAAATGGCCGGCCACTCCTAGCACATCTCTCGGCCATGAATTTGTTGGCCTTGTTTTGTTTGGCCCCAATTTGTATTCGGTTCGTCTCGCTATTTTGCCGTCGCACTTTGACCACTCTAATGAATTCTTTTGCACTTCGCTCTTTGAGATTTTATTTTTAACTTTAACCCACAAATTTTTATAAATCAAATTTCCTCCAAAATTTTCGTATTTTCAGTTTGGTCCCTGAATTTCCAATAAATTACAACTTGGCTCTTGAACTTCCAAAGTGGGTACAAATCCTCCGTTTTCAGCATTGTTGCACTTCAGTCCCTGAACTATCAAAACACTAACAAAATACATTAAATTCTCAAGGTTTCGAGCATCAAATAAGCTAAGAAATATATCTTTTGGATGGGTGAAACCACATCCATCAAATACCCCCAAACTTATCTTTTGCTCGTCCTCGAGTAAAACAAAATTAAAACATAAAAACTAAATAACTAAATTAAAACAAAAGAAAATATTTTTGGGATTTGTTCAATTCATATAATAGACCGTTGGCACAACAAGTCTCAGATCTCACAACATACATAATCTACAAGAATTATCATGAACATGGGACTATAATTACATGAATGCATCTAACTTACAATTCTCCACCACATAATGAAAGATGAATGAAATGTGGGAGATCATTGTCACCAAATTAAGATATTTTATAGGGTCACTAACCACATGCTCTCAATCAATGATAATAAGATGAAATTTTTGCACAAGGGACACTCAAATGCATATTTAAACAAAACTGTCAACCCGGCTACTCTTTAGGGATCAAATATGGCTTTACGATTTGTAATGTTTCGCGATAAATGTGGGCTAGGTTCATGGCTCCAAATGAAGGCAAGGACATACGAAATCAAGCAAGTGAAACTAGAAAGTCTTCATCTTACATCCTCACATTGAAATTTATCACTCCGCTCCAAGCCAACCCATTGATTTATCCCCCAAACTTATAATTTTGTATACTTTCAAACTTGGGCTTGATCACCTTTCTTTCTTTTTGATTGCTTTCCACTTCAACATTAGAGAGGGCTCGGCTTTTCTTTTCTTTTCTTTCTTTTTTTTTCTCTTTTTTTTCTTTTTCTTTGCACAAATATATTACGGAGAATGTGCATTCAATTCTTTTTAGCTCAAGCCCCTCTGTTTTTTCAATACAATTCATAACCCTTTTCTTTCTTTTCTTTGCCGCTTTCCACTTCACCCTTTGATTTTCAAAAACATCTCTCAAAATTTCCCAATTCATTCCCTAGTTTCACTTTCTTGAAAAGGTGAGAAAATAGTGTATAGGTTAAAAGGGTAGGATAATGAGGATACAAAAGAAGGCGAATGGTGGTCTAAAATAACCTACCACTTTGTGAGAGATTTCATTCTTTTTCAAGCTCAAAAGGAGTTCTAGCGGAAATTTTATAAGTGACGAGAAAGTTAAAGGCTCACAAATAGGGTTCAAAGAAAATAGCCACATATCACTTCCCGAATAGCCTAATTGATGTGTTATTGACAGTAATGCAAACATGTTCTAGGGACCCCGAGAATTTCAAAGTGATCCTATAAAGGTCTCCTAAATTGGTAACAATGATCAAGAAAAATGATGGAAGTGAATGGTGGTGCAATTGTGTTTTACATGTATTAATGCAATTCTAATTAACATATTCAAATTGGCACAAACTAGCAAAACTCAATCAAAAACTCTCTCAAATCATCACGGACGTTGGCCAACTTCCAAACATATAATGAGAACAAAATTTTTAAATTTTTCTATTTTTTTGGAGGGTGACACTATATACACTCCCCTATAAACCCACAAACTCGGAGAGATATCTACCCCCAAACTCAAAACATGCTATGTCCTCATAGCAAAGAGAACAAAAACATGTCTCGGATTCAAAGGACGATATGACACAACAAAGCAAATAAATAAAGCAATAAAACATACCTACTTGGGTTGCCTCCCAATTAGCGCATTTGGTTAAGGTCGTTAGCCCGACCGTTGCCCCACTTACTTGGGGTTGAAATTGGCCTCAATGGATTTGGCCTTTGCTTTTCGGCCCTTTGACCACCTTTGATTTTCTCGGGCACAAATGCCCACTTTCTTCCATGCGTAGGTCCCTTTCTTAATTAATTCAGGTGGAGCCCACGGAACTTTGGGTGCTTTATGCTTCACCCTTTTTCTTTTTTTTTTGTTGGGGCTCTTGCCCCCAAACTTAGTTTGTTCCTTCACCTGCGGAATATCTTCCTCTACAAGATCAAAGAGGTTATCTTGAACAAAAATATTAGCAAAAATAGTCTCAGATAAATCAAGCAAATAACTCTCATCTCTAGGCACCTGTGATTTTAAGGGGACAAGAAGGTTGTGTGATGACCTCAACTCCTTTTGGGAGTGATTTAGGGGGTGATATGGTCCATCACTCCTCGAGTGTTGATCGGCCTTAATGTTGCTAGCCATGTGACAAACGTCCACATTATCCCTAATTTTCTCACCGTCATCCACACAATAATTCTTAATCGCAAAATCCGTAATGTACCCTACAAATTCCTTCTTAGGTGGAGGTTCTTTACAATTTTCAAATATGGAGAACCTAATCTCCTCCCCCATCACAGTCAATGCAATATTACCATGTGGCACATCTATCACTGATTTGGTGTCAAACAGAAAAGGTCTCCCAAGTAATATGGGAGCCCCAAATTCATCACCCTCATGATTTTCCATACTTACCACCATAAACTCAAATGGAATTACAAATTTATCTACTTTAACCAACACACCCTCTACAACTCCTATTGGTCGTTTAACCGACTGATCAGCCAATTGCAAATTCCTTGTAGGAGGTTGCAAATTTTGTAATCCCAAATTCCTGAAAATATGGTACGGCATTGTAAGTACCCCAATCTGGATCGCTCTCCATCCCAGCATACGACAAAACCAGAGGCAAACTTCCGGAGGTCATAACTCCTTCATACGAACTCCGATTGAGACGTGCCATATATGGTTGGAAAGCTCTCGACGAGAGCTAGCTTGCCATCACATTCACAAGAGCATGGAAAGTCCGTACGGACCTCTTTGCATGCCAAAAGGTCCGTACGGACCTCTTTGCACCAGACATAATCATTACGAAAATCCCCTTAAAGTCCACGAGATTCCCTCAAATCCCGGAAATCCATCATTACCTAAGAGGTCCGTACGGACCTCTTTGCAGTTTTCCACTACTATAAATAGAGGGCTTCCCCTCCTCATTTTTTCACACCTCCCACTTCTCTCTTCCTCCCTAAGCCTTCTCGGCTCCCCTTCTAAGACCTTTCGAGGCATTCCCGCCCCTTCGGATCCTTCCGAGGCCTTCCGAGCCCCTCGAGGTGCTCAGAAGCCTCTCCGAGCGCTCCCGAGACGCTCCCGCTGCCCCGAGGCACTCTCGAGGTACTGCGAGGCCCCTCGTGGTACTCCGAGGCCTTGCTCGGTCTTTCCCACGGTGTCCCGCTCTTTCCGAGTCAAACCGGCGATCCCAAACCTTGCCGAACCTCTCGCCGAATCCAACCAACGATTCCAACGCACGCCGAACCTCTCGCCCGACCGATCCCGACGATCCCCACGCACGCCGAACCTTCGCCCAAACGCAGCCTACGGTTTCAACTCACGCGAAACTCCGTCCGCGGACAACCGGCATCCCCGAAGCAATCCGAACAGCTACTCCGACCTCAAACACTATTCCCGCGGAAGACAGACACGAACCAACATTGGTAAGGCTTCCTTCCTATTCTATTTCAATACATTTCAATACAATGTAGACATCCGATACAAACATGCATTTTTAAAAGCACACACACACACACAACTTTTTAAAGGATATTAGGGTATCCGAAAGACTCGTTTTTACGAGGCGACTCGGGTGAGCTCTAATATTCTAATATTCTCTTCCCGAGGAGTCATCTCGACCTCCGAACTCAAAATCTCATCACACAAAAACAGCTTTAAAATTTATCTTTAAACTGATGCCCTTTTTCAATGTTTTGGGCTTAATAAAAACGGCGTGGCGACTCTACAAAATGCGAAAGCAAAACGGCGAGACACCTCCAACACGCAACGCTAAAACGGAATAAGCCAGATGCCGGGCGCGATTGTGCTGCCTCTCGGATCCGGGCGACTTCCCGAACGGCCGACGAATGCGAGATGCCTGGGGCTCGCGCGCGAGCCGGATCCGGGTAATTTGGTTGGCGACTGGCTGGGACATTTTGTTTTAAAAACTTTTAAACAAAACAAAAGATTTTTAAAACAATGATGAGGGTCAAACTTTCATTTTACCCCTTCCTTTAACTGTTGTGTGTGTGTGCACGTGCTACGTTTTTATTTTAAAAAAAAAAAATAAAAATACAAAAAAAAAAAAAAAAATGCATCAATATACATCTCGTGCATACATTTAAAATTCTTCAAAAATTTCTATTTTACTCGTAAAAAGAATTTTAGAGACCGCACACTACGCGCACCGCCGCCGGTTACACCGCACTCTACTCACACCGCCGCCTCGGTTACACCGCACACTACGCGCACCGCCGCCTGATACACCGCACACTACAACCCTTAACCCGGAGTGGTCTCAGTTGCAGTCCGTTTGGTCTTCCTAGGCCTCTTGGGCGCGCACGGGATCATTCCAAACATCCCATCCTAGCCAAGCGTCAACCCTGCACATTTGAGTCTTGAGTCACACTCTGTCCCGGACTCGGTTGGTTTTTACTCAGCCAGTGTCGTACACTGGATACATATACCATGCCGGCCATTTTCTGAGTCAAGGCTCGGAACTCAAGATCCCTTGCGCAAGCAAAGCGATGAAAGGTCATGCTAAAATCTTGACTCGATCTTGATTTCCGGCTACACCTGCACGATGTTCCGTCCTGATATACATCCATGCCGCATGACACCCATGTCATCAAGCCTTTGATACGTCGCCCATGATGATATGACCCAGCCAATGCCTAACGTCACGCATCCCTTGCGCAAGCAAGGTAAAGAGAGGTCATGCCGAACTCTTGACCTGATCTTGACTCAGTGGTCGGCTCGGTTCACTATTCACATGGCTAACGCATCAAAACGAACATGACAGGCTCGGTCCTTAGGTTCGGTTTTTTCTTTTAGGCCGGTGGAAACCGCTTGCACTATAGGACCCTCGCCCGGGCCGTCCCACCCCGGGATGTCGAAATACAGTGTGCAAAACGAGGGGCTTATAGCCGCACAGATGGTCTCCACTGACCCAGGATCTAGCATAGTTGCGAAAAAGAAGAGCAATCTTTTCCAACCTACCTAGGACTCTGAGAAAACACTGTTTTAAGTAAATTAAAACAACAAAAAAAAAATCATAAAAAATAAAAGAAACGGAAACCGCATGCCACGTGAGCTTTCCCCCTTTTATCCCGAGAGGCCATTCCTGTGTCTAAACCTTGCCGTCACCCCCTCCAAATAACCGAGAGTGGTTGAGAATACCCGGAGCCGCCTTTTTCGGTATTGAGGTCACAAGGTCCGGCCCTTCCAGCTTCAACGCCCACACCGTCCGCTACTCCCCATGACGGGATCAACAGATAACACATGAGGGAAACGGAACCCCGCCCAGGAAATTTCCAAACAATGGAAGAAGTTTGGCAAGCTTTTAAGGCTCTCGAGAAACGCCAAGAAGTGCAAGCAGCTTGATTGAATATGCCATGCGCCGTCGCAGAACCGTCGTGGTTCCCAACCCGATGGGACCGTCGTTCTCATAGAAGACGGAGAAATATCGGCTCCCCGGTCTCTCAAAGCTATCGCCGGTGTCCCTCCTTCACAAATCCACGGAAACCTAGCAATGCAAGGCAACTCCCGCTCAAAGCTCCATTCGAGCCTCAGTCAAACAACTCTGATTTTCCAACCTCAAAGACACCTACGGGCCCGCTCCCTCAAATCCTAACACCTCTCAATATCCCCTGGAATTAAATCATGTGCCTGCGTATGAGTCCCGCAGCCCACAACTTGAAATCCCAATGTTTACTGTGGACGGACATCCCAAAGTGATATCCCGACATTTCAAACCTTCCACCCGCTGGATCGCCACTGGGGCTAATGAAGCATTTCCCCAATTCCTAAACACAACCCTTAGTGGTCCAGGCAATTACGCCCCCAATTTCAACAATCCAGGATATGGGTTGTTATACACTCAACTGCCTCCCCAAGACTCCCGAATGGCGATCCCATCTCGCCAATCCACCTCCATCTTCGGTCTCCATCCCGTAAAACGGCAGCTTCGTCGCCTACCGACCCCCATATGGCTTGGTTGGCGAACATGCAAAGGAGATACAACGGAAGAGTTTCCTTAAGCAAAAGGAAAAAGGTTACCAAACACCTCCAAACAAGAAGAAAGAGGTTACCAAGCAGTCCACTACATCCGTAACGGAGCTCAAGTAAACCGCGATCAAGCACCCCGAGGAACGACAATCCCCTCGCATACCACAGCTTCCAAAGCATTTTGATAACCTCGGGATGCCCTTGAGCCAAGTCCTAGAGACACTAGTAAAGAGGAACATTCTCAAACCCCTTGAGAATTTCCAACCAAAGACTCGCAAGCCCAACATGGATATGAGCAAGCACTGCGCCTTCCACAACTACCCCTGGCCACACCACCGACAATTGCTTTGTGCTAAAACAAGTGGTCCAAGGGCTAATCGAAGAGGGAAAGTTGGAACGCCCCTGCGGTCCCATCACAGTTGGAAACCCTTTCCCTAGAAATGACGGGGTAATCAGGGTGGAGAAGTCCTCTGCAAATTCCCGTGATGAATGGGGACGTGAAGACGGAACCTGGGGCTTCCGCAATGAAGAATTCGAGAGAAAGAATCCAAGAACGGTTATTCCCCAACAATCCTTTCCAGAATCGGGGCACACCAAGGGATGGATCGAGCCTTCCCCAGAGATAAGGCAGTTCGAGACAGGTCGAGCAAGTGGCAGCATCAAAAACGGCGTGACTTTCACAAACGCGGACCCACAGCCAGCAAGAAGAGACAGGACGAGAAGCTTGGACTAACCCCCCGTCTCCTAGAGTCTATCTTCAAAAATAAAAGACCCCGAGTCTGTCGTATTTATGTTCGAGTCTCTCGAGTCGTCTGATGGCCTTACGCCTAAAGATTATGCGTTTGTAACATAAACCGTGCTTCCTTATGCTTTGAATAAATGATCGACCTTTCTGAGTATCTCCTCATTGCCACTTTAACAAATGATAAATTAACTAATCAAAAACAGTTAATAATGATTCACTTGGTAAAGACGCAGACACATTAATGAACAATGCATTAAAACAAATCTTTAAGCATGTTGTCAAACGAGAGGAAAATCAGGCCCAAGCTGCCGAGAAGGTTCTAACCAAAATGAATTTGGGAACTGCTGAAGAGCCCAAAGAGACGCAAATCAAAGAATCATACAGTCCACCTCGTAGGTTCTAGTACTGTTCTCATTCAATCAGGTCCTCCTCGGACATTGTAATTAAGTCTTCAATTTTCCATACGAAAGTTTTCTTTCTTTTCTTGCTAGACTTGAGACATTATTTTGCACCCCACATTACATTTAATGAAATGGTTTTGTTCTATGTGATCACTTGCATTGCTCAACAAGTAATTCCACAAATGATTAATGCTTTGATTAATTGGTGTGAGAAAGTCAATCGATAGCTCCCCATACACCTTACCATACCCCACACAAAGGCCTCCATCAAGCCATACACTTTCCAAAACATGTCCCCACCATCACCTTGACCAAGTCAACGATGACAGCAACATCAAAGGACAATAAAAGGTCACTCAGCATCAAAAGATTGACCCCATGTCGACAACAATTTAGGGGCTTGCCTTCGCCCTCGTACGCATCAAGAAAGTTCAAGCAGGGGCTTGCCTTCGCCTCAAATGCTCCAAAAAAAAAAAAAAAAAAAAAAAAAAAAAAAAAAAAAGAAGCTCAAGCGTAAGCTACACAAAAAAAAAAGCTCAAGCGTAAGCTTCACAAAAATAAATGAGGTCAAAGACCCAGAGCCAACGATCAAGAAGCAATGGATTCATTAAAGCTGCCGTCAAATACGACTTGTCAAGGAATCACCTCAAGGCCTCGTGCCTCATCATTCAACCTTCCGAGCCTTTTCGCCAAAGGCCGCGCAAATATTCATGCCCTGGCCCCAAAGCCAAACACAGTTCAAACCCGAACTACGTCGACCTGAGCTCCTTTGTCTTAAGGGGAACGTAGGCATCCGTAAATGGTCCGATCATAAACACATACAAATCCACAAACCCGATCTCATCAATGACCTCTCCTATACACAAACCTTCTTTCACACCAGATCAACTCGATCCTTGATACCGGTTGACTTTCTCCTCGTGATTAATCAAAGCATATCAGTTTAATTGTTGAATAACCCGAACATCAACAAAGGGTTTTAAGCAAACAAGTGATCATTGTGAACAAATCAAGTTTTCGAGATGTCTCGACAAGTCTTCTTTTTCTACAAAATAGGACAATAGAGCTAAACACTCGATTTTCCGTCGCCAAGGGCTTCCATACACTTTTACAAGCTTTTCGCACTCATACTCTCTCAAAAGAGTCAAACCCAAAAGCATTTCTTTTGTGCCTACATCAAATAAGGCATTCACACAAAAGGGGACCCGTTCCCACCTTTTCAAAAATAAATACGCCTTGCAAGTGTACATTACGAGTCATTTCTTCCACAAAAGAGGGTCGAACTACGCAGACTGAGCCTCTCACCCGAGGGGAACATAGGCAGCCTTCATTGGTTCGGTCTAAGGAATACACAAAATTCCAAAAATTGATGCCATCAAGGCTCAGAGAAGAAGCAAGCAAGAGATTTTGCGTCTCGATAAAGCTTTAAAGCAAATCACAAATCATTACTGTTAAAACAGTTCGTGATGAGTTCAAGCACAGTCTACTCTCAAACACACATCATGCTAAAAGACAACTTAAAGCATTTAACAATCAATGTGTCGCGATGCCGATGAATGGATACTCGGTGTTTCGTAAGGTCATTCCATGCTACTCGCGTTTGGCCCTTCATCACTCTTTCCTTTCCTCCTCGTCCCCAACGAAGTCTTTTTCATTCCCCATGAGCGAAGTTCTCGTCTCCCTCATTCCGAGATCAGGAGTCCTCCTTGTCGTGTCAAACGAACCAGCCGCTCTCGAGCATCGTTCACCCGTGCCTCGGCTCGGATCTCCTCCCTACGAGTCCGCAAAAGGGGACCTCTCCCCGCCGCCCGTCAACTCGAGTCCCGTAGTCAAACAAAGCGTCTCCCATGACATCCTGAGGGTTAGACCAAGCTTCGCACTCCTAAGGCTATAGCGGAGACGACAATCTTGCCCTGCACTGCTTCACGCCTGCTCCCCAAAACCACTTGGGTCTCCGATATGCTACTCATACCAATCCAGGTACTCGATGGTCAAGACAACATTCTCCCGGCATCTAAGGAGCACCACAGAGGGAAAGCGGAATACTTCCATACCCTCGTAAAATACATAAAAGCATCGATCCGTCATGCGTAAAGAAGCTACCTCCACGTTGGCAATGTCATCCCAGCCCAAAGAAAGGCTCCTCGCCTCATCCCGAATCGACGGGAAACAAGCAACGGAACACGTAAAGAGGACCAAGGCAAACACGGAACTCGACAACATAGGAACCTTCCCGACAGGCCCTCCTAGTTTCAATCCCCCAAAGGGAAACCCACCAACGACCTCGATGCGTACCAAGATATGCTATCCATCTCTCCTGCTGCATCGATCCATGTCCAAGACAAGAGGTCATCGAGCAAATGTCCACGGACAAAGAGACGCCAGGAGACTCAGGCATGGCTTGAAGCCTCTCTCGCAACCATAATGCAAGCAAAGCAGGGGCTTCCCCGCATGAATCGGTTCTCATCACTGCACGATCCACACCGTGGAAGGTTTCCCCGGAAACCAAAGGAATGATATCTCGCCCGCCCGACAATGGCTCGCCACATCCAACAGAGCACCGTCACATATCCGGAGTTAGCTAACCCCAAAAAGAGGGGCTGTCAAGCACAAAGCGGCGCGTCTCCCTGGAGACATCACTGCCCGCCGCTCATGGAAAGCTCAGAAAGCTGTTCAGCTCCTCAACCGGCTCCAGAAAACCCTGCTAAAGCTTCTCACTCCACTAACCACAAATACATTCCCACTCATGCGACATGCACAAAAATAATAATAAGCTAGCAACAATTCCTAGGTCAATCCCGGAATCACAAATACGTCATTACATCTTAAATAAAATACTTTATTGCTGCAAATACAAGTGTTTTATTACAGTACAAAATGTCTCGTTGCTCTACAAAAAAACAATGGAAAGAGGAAAAGCAAAAGAGCCCTAATCCGATTCATCATCATCCTCCTCCACAAATGAGAAATTCGGCATCTCGGCGCCTCCACCAGCCACATCATCGTCCTCGTTGAACCCAAAGCACCTTCCTCGACCGGATAATCCAAGAAGTCCACAGAATAAGAATGAAGAAGGAAAAAGAAGATGAGCCATCCCTCCTCTCCTTGTCCAAAGACTCCGAGGCATCCCACGTCCTCGCCAAGTTCAGACAGAGGCTCCATCTCGCCCTCACCGCAAGTTCGCACAGCAGGCGCCATCTCGCCTCACCGCAAGTTCGACAGCAGGCGCTACCTCGCCCTCACCAATTTCAGCACAGAGGTTCCACCTCGCCCTCACCGCAAGTTCGGACAGAGGCGCTACCTCGCCCTCACCAAGTTCGAGACAGAGGCTCCATCTCGCCCTCCCCGCAAGTTCAGACATGCAGGCGCTACCTCGCCCTCACCAAGTTCGAGACAGAGATTCCACCTCGCCCTCCCCGCAAGTTCAGACAGAGGCGCTACCTCGCCCTCACCAAGTTCAGACAGAGGTTCCACCTCGCCCTCCCCGCAAGTTCAGACAGAGGCGCTACCTCGCCCTCACCAAGTTCCTACAGAGGTTCCAACTCGCCCTCACCAAGTTCAGACAGAGGTTCCACCTCGCCCTCACCAAGTTAAGACAGAGGCTCCATCTCGCCCTCACCGCCAGTTCAGACAGAGGCGCTACCTCGCCCTCACCAAGTTCGCACAGAGGCTCCATCTCGCCCTCCGCAAGTTCGCACAGAGGCGCTACCTCGCCCTCACCAAGTTCAGACAGAGGCGCTACCTCGCCCTCACCAAGTTCGACAGAGGTTCCACCTCGCCCTCACCGCAAGTTCGCAGAGGCGCTACCTCGCCCTCACCAAGTTCGACAGAGGCTCCATCTCGCCCTCACCGAAAGTTCCGCAGAGGCGCTACCTCGCCCTCACCAAGTTCAGACAGAGGTTCCACCTCGCCCTCACCGCAAGTTCGAACAAAGGCTCCGTCGCGTCCTCATCCTTTCACTGACTTCGGTCAAAAACGCCAGCGCATCCGCAGCATTTCAGCAACTTCGGTCAGGGGCGCCACACGTCCTCAACATTTCAACAACTCGATCAGAGGCGCCCCATGCCCTCTAACACTTCAGCAATTCAGCCAGAGACGCCACCACGTCCTCTTCATCTCGGCCGAGGCGCCCCACGTCCTCAACAATTCAACTTCCTCCTCACAAAGGTGCCTCATCCTACAGTAAACACAAAGAAAGGTATGTCAATAAACTTCAAACGCAATACATAGCCGTAATAAATGCTACATAAAAGAAGAGTCCCAAAGACGGCATGATGCCTTTCCAAAAATTCCCACAAACAAAGTTCCATATAGGATCCACAAAATGCCCATCAAACTCAACTTAGGTCCAGATGCCTTAGAATAGTCTCAACTTAGGGTCATACTCCTGAACTAAGTCTACCTTAGGTCATACTCCTGAACTAGGTCCCAACTTAGGTCATACTCCTGAACTAGGTCCCAATTTAGGTTCATACTCCTGAAACTAAACCCCAACTTAGGTCATACTCCTGAACTAGGCCACAACTTAGGTCATACTCCTGAACTAGGTCCCAATTTAGGTTCATACTCCTGAAACTAAACCCCAACTTAGGTCATACTCCTGAACTAGGTCCCAACTTAGGTCATATTCCTGAACTAGGTCCCAACTTAGGTCATACTCCTGAACTAGGTCCCAACTTAGGTCATACTCCTGAACTAGGTCCCAACTTAGGTCATACTCCTGAACTAGGTCCCAACTTAGGTCATACTCCTGAACTAGGTCACAACTTAGGTTCATACTCCCGAACTAAGCTTCAACTCAGGACATCACCACGTCCACTCACCACAAACCTCACTACTTCACCACAGCAGGAAGGCTTTAAACCACTCGGTCCGAAGACCGTATAAACCTCCCCCATCACTATCTCCACTCCGGAAGGCTTTAAACCACTCACCGGAGATCGTATAAATCAGCCAAACTACTATCCTCAAGGAAGGCTTTAAACCACTCGGTCCGGAGATCGTATAAATCACCCAAACTACTATCCCCAGAAGGCTCTAAACCACTCGGTCCCAAGACCGTATAAATCTCCCAAATCACTATCGCCGGCCCTAAGGCCTTAAACCACCCGATTAGGAAAATCGTAAAATTTCCATCCCAGGACACCACCACGTCCTCACAATTGACCTCGGCGGTCACCACATATCAGACATCACCCCGTCCTTATCACCGACCTCGGCGGTCACACAACACTTTAGGGCACCACCACGCTCACATACACTCACAATTTCACGACCTCGAACTACGACTGTGCTTGATTCCCGCCAGGGATACGTAGGAATCCTATCACAGGGTCCAGCCATCGACCTATACGGTCACTCAGGACACCACCACGTCCTCTATCACCGACCTCGGCGGTCACACAACACTTCAGTGGCACCACCACGCCCGCACTCACAAACACTCCCCCCACACATAAACTATGATCAGGCTTGATTCCAGCTAGGGATACGTAGGAATCCTATCAAAGGGTCAAGCCAATCGACCTAAACGGTCACATCAGGACACTGCCACGTCCTCACGAACTGACCTACACGGTCACTTCCTCTCCCAGCACGCGATCCAGATCAGGACCCTTATCTTATCGACGACCCCACTTCTTTCATAAGTGACGTCGCCGAGGGGCTTCTGTAAGTACCCCAATCTGGATCGCTCTCCATCCCAGCATACGACAAAACCAGAGGCAAACTTCCGGAGGTCATAACTCCTTCATACGAACTCCGATTGAGACGTGCCATATATGGTTGGAAAGCTCTCGACGAGAGCTAGCTTGCCATCACATTCACAAGAGCATGGAAAGTCCGTACGGACCTCTTTGCATGCCAAAAGGTCCGTACGGACCTCTTTGCACCACACATAATCATTACGAAAATCCCCTTAAAGTCCACGAGATTCCCTCAAATCCCGGAAATCCATCATTACCTAAGAGGTCCGTACGGACCTCTTTGCAGTTTTCCACTACTATAAATAGAGGGCTTCCCCTCCTCATTTTTTCACACCTCCCACTTCTCTCTTCCTCCCTAAGCCTTCGGCTCCCCTTCTAAGACCTTTTCGAGGCATTCCCGGCCCCTTCGGATCCTTCCGAGGCCTTCCGAGCCCCCTCGAGGTGCTCCGAAGCCTCTCCGAGCGCTCCCGAGACGCTCCCGCGCTGCCCGAGGCACTCTCGAGGTACTCGAGGCCCCTCGTGGTACTCCGAGGCCTTGTCGGTCTTTCCCACGGTGTCCCGCTCTTTCCGAGTCAAACCGGCGATCCCAAACCTTGCCGAACCTCTCGCCCGAATCCAACCAACGATTCCAACGCACGCCGAACCTCTGCCCGACCGATCCCGACGATCCCCACGCACGCCGAACCTTCTGCCCAAACGCAGCCTACAGTTTCAACTCACGCGAAACTCTGTCCGCGGACAACCGGCATCCCCAAGCAATCCGAACGCTACTCCGACCTCAAACACTATTCCCTGCGGAAGACAGACACGAACCAACATTGGTAAGGCTTCCTTCCTATTCTATTTCAATACATTTCAATACAATGTAGACATCCGATACAGCATGCATTTTTAAAAGCACACACACACACACAACTTTTTAAAGGATATTAGGGGTATCCGAAAGACTCGTTTTTACGAGGCGACTCGGGTGAGCTCTAATATTCTAATATTCTCTTCCCGAGGAGTCATCTGACCTCCGAACTCAAAATCTCATCACACAAAAACAGTTTAAAATTTATCTTTAAACTGATGCCCTTTTTCAATGTTTTGGGCTTAATAAAAACGGCGTGGCGACTCTACAAAATGCGAAAGCAAAACGGCGAGACACCTCCAACACGCAACGCTAAAACGGAATAAGCCAGATGCCGGGGCGCGATTGTGCTGCCTCTCGGATCCGGGCGACTTCCCGAACAGCGACGAATGCGAGATGCCGGGGCTCCGCGCGCGAGCCGGATCCGGGTAATTTCAGGCATTACGCTGACACTAGCTCCTAGATCCATTAAACCATTAAAATTTTGACCCCCTAAAGTAATCGGAATAGTAAAACATCCGGGATCTTTTCTTTCTTTTTCTTTATTCAACACATCCACACCACCAGAGGGTATAGTTTTTCCAACATCAAGACAAGTGGATTCACGATTACTAGCAAAAAAGACATCATGAATTACCCCCAAACTTCTCTCTTCCTCACAAGCATAATTATCACTATCAACATCACAGAGAGAAGAGAGAAATACCTCCTCAATCTCATCGCTCTCTTCCCAAATAGTCACAATAGACTTGGCTTGCTCTGGTGGGTTTTGAAAATTTTCTTGTCTTTGGCTTTGTACCGTTTCCACCAACTGTCCAATTTAGGTCTATAACTTCTGCATGGCAAATTTCATGATTTCTGAAGGCTTGTTGTTGTTCCATCTTTAACTGCATCATGGGCTCTTCCCAAGGCTCTCTGTTCCTCTCAAAGGGCCCCTGTGGTGGTTGGGGATGGAGAGTTTTATTCGGTTGATTTCCATCCCATGACAGGTTGGGATGTCTCGGCCCTGCTTGCCCTCCTAGATTGTATGCATTCCCGTACTGATTGTTGCTTGGTGGGAACCTTTGCATATATGACTGCATCGCCTGCACCTGCTCATGATCATATAAATGGGGACTAGTGGTGGGGCAAACTTCATAGGAATGAGTGTTAGAACCACAAGTTACACAATCATCATGCACCAAATTACCAACAGATGACACATTAGATGCAATATTAGAAGTACTACTCATGGCCAATTTATCAAATCTTTGTTTTAGAAGTGCAATTTGTTTTGAAATCTCATCATTCATCCCTATTCCATTCACACTATTTGTTTTACCCCTTGACACCTTCTGTTGCGAATTAGATGCTAGTCTCTCAAAAAGGTCTTGGGTCTCATCCGCAGTTTTGGCTCCTAAAGAGCCTCATTTCACTGGTTTAAGCCGATTATACATGATCGGCTTGTGTCAACCCCCCATAAAAAGTCTGATGCAATAATGGTAAAGAAAAATTATGGTGGGGACACTGCACCAAAAGCATCTTAAATCTGTCCCATGCTTCATGAAATGCCTCAAATGAGTCCTGAGTGAACCCAATGATTTTTTGTCTAAAAGTGGCTAACGTGGCATGTGGGAAATACTTTCTCAGGAATATATCATGTAACTCATCCCAAGTAGTAATGCTCCTAGGCGGGAGCAACATTAGCCACATCTTGGCATTATCTCTCAAAGCAAAGGGAAAGCATTTCAATCTTAGGTGCTCATCAGTCACACCCTCTCTCACCGGAAAACTTGACACAATCATCATATATTCCCTCAAGAAATTCAACGAGTCCTCAGAGGGGAGGCCATGAAATTGAGGGATCATGTTAAACAGATGGCCTTTTACCTCATAACTTTTTGTTGTATCAGTCAACACAATGCACGACACAGATGTGTCCACCCGCGGCCTAGAGAAGGCATCCATAGTGGGTACTTGCAAAGCCATATCAAATTCAAGTTCTTCTCCCTCGGTGGAAGAAGTTTCTAGGTCTCTTTCGAGGGGATTGCCCTCTTTTAAGTTTAGTTCTCTTAGACGCTGACCCAACCTATCAATGTCGTCGTTCAATGGTTCCAAGTTAGGATTCAAAGAACGCCGACCAAGCATGCACCGATTAAATAAACTTGTTAAAAATCACAACAAGTCCCCGGCAACGGTTCCAAAAACTTGATGGATAAAATTTCACTGTGTAATAAAAATACCTTGCAAGTGTACAATTCACCGAAGTAGCAATGTACAATAGTAAGGGTCAAACCACAGCGACTCGTGTGTTTAACAAATTAATTCAAGTGGTGCAGAAAGTAACAAAAACGGGTTTTTGATTTGGTTTATTAACTAAATTACTAAAGCGAGAAATTAAACTATTTAATTGAAGAAAACAAGAAAGCAAGAAACAAAGATTTAATCAGATCAAAGGAATTCACGGATTGGATTTCATAATTGTATCCCCTCTATGCTATGATTTTGATAACAAAAATAACAATCTCATTCAAAGATTCTTTCACGTGAGTAAGGGTTGGGACGTTTGGTGTTCGGATTGCAACCCTAATATTTCTATCTTATTGTAAATTCCGGCAGGTCAAAACAACATTCAAGAAACTCATTAAGTCCACAAGAAATAAATGAATCTAGGTTGTCTTGTATTCCGGTAGGTCAACAATCCAACCTAATTGATGAATTAGTGTACTTTAAATAAACCGTCCACGGTAGTGCAACAGTCTAAAACAGATTAAATAATGATAATTAATTCATCAAATATGAATGAAAAAATTTGAAAGAATTCAAACTTAAATTAGCATAGAGGTTCAACAATTATTACATCCAATCCATGAATCAATTACTTAGCTACTCATAATAAAAATAAAATTACAAAACTAAAATAAATAAAACCTGAAATTGAAACGGAACGGAGGAAGTATTATTTTCCTCTTTTGTTCCCCTACAGTGCACGGCTTAACTCCTTTTTTTCTTTTCAACAATTCTGCCATTATATATATATATATATATATATATATATATATATATATATATATATATATATATATATATATATATATATATATATATATATATATATATATATATGCCTAGGTCAAAACCATGAACAACAGCCGCCGTGTAATGAGCCCAGACCAGGCCCAGTTCGCCAAGCCCAACTCGCTCCAATCCGTGACTCGTGCACACGAATCGTTACAATTGACCCAACTCGTTCTAATTCTATTGCAGCAAAAAATGTTGAAATCTTCCTTTGCCTTGGCCCAGCTTGGCCTTGGCCCAGCTCTTGATGTAATGTCTCGGCCAGCAGCTCCCTTTGGCCCCCAAATGGCCGGCCACTCCTAGCACTTCTCTCGGCCATGAATTTGTTGGCCTTGTTTTGTTTGGCCCCAATTTGTATTCGGTTCGTCTCGCTATTTTTCCGTCGCACTTTGACCACTATAATGAATTCTTTTGCACTTCGCTCTTTGAGATTTTATTTTTAACTTTAACCCACAAATTTTTATAAATCAAATTTCCTCCAAAATTTCCGTATTTTCAGTTTGGTCCCTGAATTTCCAATAAATTACAACTTGGCCCTTGAACTTCCAAAGTGGGTACAAATTCTCCGTTTTCAGCATTGTTGCACTTCAGTCCCTGAACTATCAAAACACTAACAAAATACATTAAATTCTCAAGGTTTCGAGCATCAAATAAGCTAGGAAATATATCTTTTGGATGGGTGAAACCACATCCATCAATGGGCACTATAAAATAGGCCTTCATTGTAATTCCGAAAATTAGACTTTTATAAATTAAATTTCAATTTGCATCTTGCAAAGTTCGTGTTTTATTGAAAGAATTCGTTCTTGAGTTCTTGGTCAGGAACGTATTTAATAACAAGGCGATTTTCTTCCTCAAGGCGCTTCAATTCAGCCTCCCTTCGTGCCTTCGAACGCTGAATTATTTTCGTATAAAGATCGATTTGGACACCACAACGTTTGGCTTCTGCCCAAACAGCATCCCTTTGGTCGCGATACTTATCCACCAAAAACTGGTTACTTGCATGAAGTCGGCCCCTTTGAATCTCAGATTCAAAATAAAGCATCACGTCATTCTTAACGTCGGCCTCCTTGTCAAGTTTATTAAACATTATGGAAAATTTTCGTACCTGACAACGACCATGCTTCAGACGCATATCGATCTTCTCAAGAAGTGATTTTTCTTCTCCCCCATCGTTAGTTCTATTCTCCCGTCCAATCGGACCATCATGGCGGAGGTGTTCCCCATGAGGACCATGTTGATTGTTTGGGTTGACATCGCCACCATCTACTCGCAGTCCCGCCAAGGCCGCTAATAATTGGGTGTGTTGCTCTCTTTGGAGGGCTTCTTGTCGCTCCGAACGTTCCCTATATTCGCGATCTTGAATTGCTATGCGCTCAAGGATTGCTGCAAGAGTGGTTTGCGTGTCTCCGTTGGCTCCACCGGAATTGGTCATCTTCTAAGGATCGTCCTCGCTCTGATACCAACTGATGTAAACGCAGCGGAATGATATAGGAATTAATCAATAATGATTAAAACCTCTGCAGGAATTAAAGGAATTCCCAAGAACTCAAGAACGAATTCTTTCAATAAAACACGAACTTTGCAAGATGCAAATTGAAATTTAATTGATAAAAGTCTAATTTTCGGAATTACAATGAAGGCCTATTTTATAGTGCCCATAAAACTTGAACAAGAATCCTAAACCTTCTAAAATTAATCCTAACCTATATAGTAACCTAATAGGACTTAAAAACTAGTAGATCTCTTCAAAATCTATTCTAAAACTACCTATAATCAACCAATTAAAATTAAATCCGAAAATACAAATGAAATAATAAAAGATACAAAAATAATTAACATCCCAATTTACATCACAATCCCTTTAATGATTGAATGTAATAAAGCCAGGTTTTGGCTAAAATATTTATATTTTCAATAATTTAAAAACATTTGAATTTTAACAATATTGTGTCACTTAGTTTATTTTTCATATATGATTCTTATCATTTTGAATTAATATATTCCATTATTTTCAAGCCATATATGTTTGATTGCTATGAGTATTGTTAATGATAAAAATAATCATCTTTGGAAAAAAAAAATCTTCATATATCTATTCTTTAGAATGAATATATTCTATTATTTTAAATGCATATAAGTCTTATTTTTCCAAATCTTTGAAATGGTTTAAATGAAGTCATTTTATGTTTACTTTGTGTTTATAAAATTTCAAATGAAATAGAAGTAGAGGTTTAAGACAATAATCTTCTTTTTAATCCTTAGATCAAGTGAAAGAAACAACTCTAAAGTGTAATGAAGAATGTAATAAGAAATTCATAATTCCTTATGCTGAATGTAATAGGCAACATGTCGTTACTTTATCATTAAGAACAGTTGAATTATTAGTGAAATGTATAGAATCAAAAAAGTTTAAGACTACTATTTTCTTTGTATTATTCTAATTTTTAAAAAAAATATTTCAAACTAAATGTAGACAAGTAATGTTGCATTGGCTCAAAGAATATGTTGAAGAGCAATTTTTGTGGGAATTTTTTTCCTCCCTCAGCATTATTAAATGGTGAGGTCCTCCAGCTTGCAGCTACAGAGTCCTTTAATAATATCCAAAATAATATTCGTTTAAACTTTTCATTGGACTGAGCCCATTTAGAGATTTGTAAGGGTCTCTTCAATTTATTAAATTAGGATATTTTTATTCTTTAATAGCTAGACAAGAAGACTAAAAAGTGAAAATATTTTGAAATTAAGACTGTCTGATAGTTCATACTACAATGTATTTGTCTAAGAATAAATTATAATCAATTACTCAAAACAATGCAATTCATCACAGACCCATATATATTCTCAGCTAAATTTATATTTATGAGAATATTCCACAATTAATCTTTCGAAGTGACATGGCTAAGAAATGCAAGAAGAGAACAAGGGAAGACACAGGACCTCAAAATGTTCACATAGGTTGTGTCCTGACTAAATCTATAAATTGCATTTCCATATTCACGTGAATAACTATTTCATGATTTATTTTTCATAGAATTTGTCTCTAAAGATCAGGCAAGGATAAATCGCGCCAACAGAAATTGAAGATGATGGGGAAAAAGGCAATATATTGTTAAAAGAATATAGTCCCATATTGATTGGACAATGTAATTCATGATTTTTGATAATTGACTTAATATTGTACACAATTACCTGTGTGGTTGAGTCCTTATTCAGAGATAACTCCTCACATTACTACATATTCTGTACACCACTGGAAAACACAATAAAGATGTGTTGACATCAAATATATACACATAATATGAAATTTACGGTGCAGGTTCAAACAATGCAATCATATCAGGGCAAAACCCATCAAAAAGATTAAGACTTACACCTCAATTAGAAGCTAGCAGCTCAAAAGAAGGAACATCTTATTACGTTGTGAACATATCACATAAGTTATATTCTTACTCTATTTGTTAGGTTTTTTAATCCAATTATATGTTGTCTAGTTTATGACGCCAATGTAATCGCTGAAATGAAGCGGATGTATGCTAAGAAAAGAAGACATGAGTTAATTAAGTCAGGAGATGCATGCCGACCGCAAAAAAAAATTTATCGTAAACAAATGAGACACCAGGAAAATATGAATATTGATAAGAGACGAAGAGTAAAAGCTGGGGGTAATTACCCAAATCTTTGAGCTACATAAAGTAAATGCATAATATAATATGAATAATTATTTTTTGGTGATAACATTAGATTCCTAATAATGCAGATACGTTTTCAGTCGAAGTTTCATACTATGGTTTACCTGAATTCACATGCAAGTACTGCGCAATTTTCTAGGGAATAAAGAAAAATTCTAATAAAGTTTATCCAATATTTGGCCGATGCTGCATAAACGGCATGGTTGAACTTAGCCCAAGACGAGAACCCCCAGAACCACTGAAATCACTGTTGACCGGAGAAAAGGGCATCATCTCTTCTAAGTTTATGGATAATATACGAGCATACAACTCAATGTTTTCTATGACATCTATGGGAGCTAAAGTAGATAATTCTATTAATAACAATAATTCAGTTTATGTTTATAAGATAAATGGCCAAAACTGTTGGAACATAAATGATCCATCAAACAATGAACCGTCTCACAACTAGATTAAGAATGAGAAGAAGATGAAGAAGAAGAAGAAGACGGAAGCGTGTACCTTGTGATTCCATGATTGTTCTTAGTCTTGTTCTTGATGAAGTAAGAAGATAGTCTTTAAAGAAGAGAGGAGTAGATCTTCTAAGCGATTGTGTCTTATTCTCTTGTCTTCTTAGATCTTTATGAAGAGTTTATAAATGAGAAAAATAAACAAAATTTTTCAGTCCCTTCTATGGCTGATGGAATGGCCTTTATATAGGAAGGGAATAGGCACCTCACTTAGGGACTACACCTATTCATGTATAAGAGTTTACCATTATGCCCATCATTTATTGGTAGCCTTATACTATGGAATTCTACATATTATTTTGAGTTCTATACTTTATACCATATATTATAATATTGATCATTATATTATTAAGTATTTATATGTTACATTTATCCATGTTCTTACAATCTCCCACTTGGATTATTATAACATATACCTTCACTTAATAAATTTCTTCAATCATATTTATAACACAAATGACAACCCTTATGTGCACTTTGTTTTCATTCGAAAACAATCCTGTCCATTAGTCATATAAGTATAAGGACTAAAGGGGCATTCGTTGTAATTGATTCGCAACTAAACCCACATTAATCACATATATATATCCAACTAAATGACATAGATTAAGTATAGATATGTAGCATGGAATATTAATGAATATATATAAAAGATGCGTATATATATTCTCCAACTAGTCCTACTTTAACCAAATGAGATCAATTTCAATGAAAACAACACAAGGAAATAGAAACATTAAAAACTCCCACTGATTTAGGCATTATCAAAAGTCATTACACCCATATGAGCAACATGCTCGTGAAATACTAAAGGAGATAACGCCTTAGTAAATGGATCCGCTAACATGGAGTTTGTACCAATAAGTTCTATTTCTATTTGTTCATTTTGTACTCTTTCTCTCACAACAAGAAACTTAATATCTATATGCTTAGATTTAGATGAACTCTTGTTGTTGTTGGAGTACAATACGGATAAGTGACTATTATATAGTCATTTATCCCATTATTTATCAATCATTTCCTTAGTTTTTAGTATCATTTAGTTTGCATTTAGGTTATTTTAGCTTCTTTTATCATATATCTTCGATTTTATGCTTTTGGTAGATTTTATACTCTTAGACATGTTTTAGAGTCAAATTATGATCAAATTGGAGCCTTGGAAATAATCAAGTATCAAAGCCATGGAGGGACAACATCGAAATAAGCATAAAGGCCAAATTTCAGTCGGAGCGGCCGTGTAGCCAAAGGAGGAGAGGCCGTGCAACAATGCCCAGTTCAAAATAATTTTTGGCGCCAAGCTCGCACGGCCGTGCAGTTCCCTTGACTCGGCCGTGCAGTCGTTGTACCTGTTCCAAAAAGGCACCTTTTGGAGGCACCACTTTGAAGAGTCCCAACCTTTAGCATAGATGTCTATATAAAGAAGCCTTTGTACTCAGTTTAGATCATCCGAAAATAGTGATAAACACATCCATAAAGGATCATATTATACTTAGAATGTATAGCAAAATTACTCTAGCAATTTATACACGATGTTCAAGGTGTATCAATGATTCGTGACAAGTCTTGTGTACTCTTGAAGATTGTGAATGAAGATTATTTCCAGCCCTTATCTCTCTTATTATAAGTATTTCTTTCCTTATCTTTATTTCTTACTTACTTCTTTTATTATCTCAATGGTTTGAGTAATCCTCCATTTTTCGGAGTTGGAAACTCATTTATTTATATTCCTTGCTTCTTCTACATGTCATTTCAATTCTCTTCTTATAAATCTTAAATGCTTGCAATTAGGGAGACGTCTTTAGTTGTATAACCTCAGTTGATCAAGTAAAAAACATTGATTAGCGGAACTCTAAGAATTGAACTAGGTTGATAAATTACACAAAGTGATTTAAAGACCTAAGGATGATCCTTTAGTGGAAAATACGTGAGATTGATAGACTTAATGGATTTTGATTAATACGGTACCCTCGAGAGGTGAACCGGGTTACTCGGGTGACAGACGAGAATACCTATAAACGGACCCTCAAGAGAAAGGCCGTGTTGGTCTTAAAATACATGTGCTAGGCCTTGACCCAGGAGTAGTTAGCACAACTTAGCGTATCATCCTTGAACTTGGCACTTTTATCTTAAAACAATTTCTTTATATTAGTCTTAAATTACCTGCAAACATAAAGACATAAAGAAACTTGTCCATTGGTCACGAGAAGTCGTACAACGGCCTAGGGATGTTCTTTGAATGAAAAAATGTTGACTTTCGATCTTAATGAATTCTTACCAATTGTGGTCAGCTAGAGTTAAGCCGGAATGCCCGTTTGTGACAGGGCGGGAACACCATAAATGGAAATCTCAAACAGTTAGGACATAATTAGTAAAGAATACAACGCTGCTTGCTTGACCGTGAGAAGTAGTGTAAGCCGAACGTACCATCCTTGTTACTTTGATAAAAGCCCTTATCTAAAGCATATTTATTTATTTTCAATCCCGAGAATACTATCATTATATGTTAGAGTAGTTTATATATCTTCCTAGTATTTTATCTTACAAAATTCTTATCTTCCCCCAATCATTTTATCTACATATTTTTATAAAGACAAATATCATCCCAAAGTAAACCCTGTTTCTGTGGGATCGACTCGTACTTGCACCCGCTATATTACAATAGCCCGTGCGCTTGCGGATATAAAATAAACCGCTAGGTTTCGACCTCGAACAAGTTTTTGGCGCCGTTGCCGGGGACAACGGTTTACTTTTTGATATTTGTCTTTATTATTTATATTTATATTTTTTTATATACTCCCTCCGTCCCAGCTCAGTGTAAACTTATTTCCCTTTTGGTCCGTCTCAGCCCAGTGTGAACTACCATAAATGGAATGTCCTTTAATATTTTATATTCTCCCTACCCCACCCACTCATTAACTCCACTCATTATCCACCACACAATTTATTCAACCAACCTACTATTTACTCCACTCATTCTCTCTCTTCATTTTCTACCACAAATTTTCATTATCTTAATAATATTCCTTAATTGGTGTGCCATTTTTTTTGGTTTACAGTGGGCTGGGACGGAGGGAGTATTATTTATTATTATTATTATCTACTAACTCTATTTTGCAGATTTATAAAAAAAAAAAATTGAATATTAAAACGGAGTGGCCGTGCTTGAGAAGGTGGAGCGGCCGTGACTTAATCAATGGGTTATGAATCAAAGGACACATCATTTCAAACCAACAGTCAGTTTTTTTCAAAACTCTTTCCATTTTTTTTCCCATTTTCTTTTCTTTTCCTTATCAATCCCCAACAACCTCAATTTACCATCCAAATATTATCACCATCCTCTCGGACCAAAGCCAAAATTCCATCAATTTTTTTATCCCACCAAATTCCATCCAATTTTATTTTTATTTTTTCACCTATGTAAGTAATTTATTTATCTCCCCCCCCCCAAGGAGACGTGACTCTTCCCTCTTCACATTTCATCTTTACTATTATTAATATTATTATTATTACTTTGTGTCGATTCAATCAAAAAGGCGTGACTTTTTCCTCTTCACATTCTTCACTTCACTTCATCTTTATTATTATACATGTTATTATTATTACTAGTATTATATACCAACAGACTTGCACTTAACACTACCCTTGTCCTTTGGGCAACATATGACTACTATTTATCTAAAATCAAGAGAAGTTCATGATGAAAGTATGGTCTCAGTTGATCAGGACAAAGTGCAAGATTCAGTTTAACCATCCCAAGAAAGAAAGGTTTGATTACTTGTTTAATTATGAAGCAATCCACAAATTCCAAGTAAGTTTTCTTTATTTTTCTCTTCACCCTCCCCGGATTTGACATTATTCCTTGAAACATTGAGGACAATGTTCATTTCAAGTGTGGGGGGTATTTACCTATCTTTACTTGCTTCCTAGCTTAATTTTTCATGCTTTCAAATTTAAATTTGATTTCCCTTTTAACTTAGTTGCATTTTTCCTTTTACGCATGCATTTCTAGTATATATATAAAATAATAATAATAATAATAATAAAAATAAATAAATAAATAAATATAATATAATCCCTATGATGATCCATATGTTTAATTCTTATGCTTGCTATTTGCTATAAAATAACGACTTTGTCTTTCTTCCCATATTTTCTATAAACTTAGAAATTGATAAAAAAAAAAAATTAGGGATATTTTTAATAAATTAAAAAGCCTCATAAGTTAATATAGCAAAATATAGGATTTTATCAAGAAAAAGCATTTGATTAGATTGAATCTTTATTGATCATCTTTATACACTTGGTTGTTCTTGTGAAAGAAATTTTTGAAAATATTTCTTTAAATGTACATTTTAAATTTTATTAAATATTTATTCCCTTATTAGAAGCATTTACTTTGTTTTGCATCCCTTGAATCACACCCCTTCATTAAAATCCCATCTTTCCATTTTCACTAATCAAATCAAGTTTTGGCATTTTTATCTTATTGCTAAAAGAGTGACTTTGTCACCAACCCTTAAAAGCAAAAAGAAACCTATTACTTCCTAAGTAACTCGGGGCACGGCGTTCGCTGCGACGATGCTTCCTTGTCAAATGGAAGTAATATTCAAAAGTATTCTTGATCTAAGTATTAGGAACATGGGGTTCGCAGCCACAATGTCTCCTACTTGAAAGGATCAAAAATGACTAAAGGTCTTTTGCAAAAATATAACACGTGCAAAAATAAGATAAAAATTGTTGAAACTTTGATGAGATTTTTCCACTATCATCATCCGTTTTTCGCCCTTGTGATTCAAAAATGTAATACAATTCTATGAAAGCTTCTAGTTTGTGAATAAGTGTTTATACTTTCCTTTGTACATTTTAAAGTAATAAATTAATTTTCTCAAAAATCACTCTAAAGAGTGAAAGCTTCTCTTTTTACCAAGTAATTGATCTAAGATTCATCTTCCTAGCATGCTTTGTTTGATCAAATTCCTATATATGCTATATTAGGTTATTGTCTTAAAATTGTTTCTTTAAAATATCCCCAAAATACTTCTTTCTAACGATTTTTAAAGGTATGAAAAATATGAATAGAAAGATAAAGACAATATTTAAAGCAATAGCATGCAACAATAAATTTTCTGAAGGATCATTCTCGTTTTTTTTTATCATTTGCAATTTTTCTCCCTCTCCAATCTTCTTTTTTATCCTAGACTTGCTTGGGGACAAGCAAGGTTTAAGTGTGGGGGAGTTTGATAAGTGACTATTATATAGTCATTTATCCCATTATTTATCAATCATTTCTTTAGTTTTTAGTATCATTTAGTTTGCATTTAGGTTATTTTAGCTTCTTTTATCATATATCTTCGATTTTATGCTTTTGGTAGATTTTATACTCTTAGACAGGTTTTAGAGTCAAATTATGATCAAATTGGAGCCTTGGAAATAATCAAGTATCAAAGCCATGGAGGGACAACATCGAAATAAGCATAAAGGCCAAAATTCAGTCGGAGCGGCCGTGTAGCCAAAGGAGGAGCGGCCGTGCAACAATGCCCAGTTCAAAATAATTTTTGGCTCCAAGCTCGCACGGCCGTGCAATTCCCTTGACTCGGCCGTGCAGTCGCTGTACCTGTACCAAAAAGGCACCTTTTGGAGGCACCACTTTGAAGAGTCCCAACCTTTAGCATAGATGTCTATATAAAGAAGCCTTTGTACTCAGTTTAGATCATCCGAAAATAGTGATAAACACATCCATAAAGGATCATATTATACTTAGAATGTATAGCAAAATTACTCTAGCAATTTATACACGATGTTCAAGGTGTATCAATGATTCGTGACAAGTCTTGTCTACTCTTGAAGATTGTGAATGAAGATTATTTTCAGCCATTATCTCTCTTATTATAAGTATTTCTTTCCTTATCTTTATTTCTTACTTACTTCTTTTATTATCTCAATGGTTTGAGTAATCCTCCATTTTTCGGAGTTGGAAACTCATTTATTTATATTCCTTGCTTCTTCTACATGTCATTTCAATTCTCTTCTTATAAATCTTAAATGCTTGCAATTAGGGAGACGTCTTTAGTTGTATAACCTCAGTTGATCAAGTAAAAAACATTGATTAGCGGAACTCTAAGAATTGAACTAGGTCGATAAATTACACAAAGTGATTTAAAGACCTAGGGATGATCCTTTAGTGGAAAATACGTGAGATTGATAGACTTAATGGATTTTGATTAATACGGTACCCTCGAGAGGTGAACCGGGTTACTCGGGTGACAGACGAGAATACCTATAAACGGACCCTCAAGAGAAAGGCCGTGTTGGTCTTAAAATACATGTGCTAGGCCTTGACCCAAGAGTAGTTAGCACAACTTAGCGTATCATCCTTGAACTTGGCACTTTTATCTTAAAACAATTTCTTTATATTATGCTTAAATTGCCTGCAAACATAAAGACATAAAGAAACTTGTCCATTGGTCACGAGAAGTCGTACAACGGCCTAGGGATGTTCTTTGAATGGAAAAACGTTGACTTTCGATCTTAATGGATTCTTACCAATTGTGGTCAGCTAGAGTTAAGCCGGAATGTCCGTTTGTGACAGGGCGGGAACACCATAAATGGAAATCTCAAACAGTTAGGACATAATTAGTAAAGAATACAACGCTGCTTGCTTGATCGTGAGAAGTAGTGTAAGCCGAACGTACCATCCTTGTTATTTTGATAAAAGCCCTTATCTAAAGCATATTTATTTATTTTCAATCTCGAGAATACTATCATTATATGTTAGAGTAGTTTATATATCTTCCTAGTATTTTATCTTACAAAATTCTTATCTTCCCCCAATCATTTTATCTACATATTTTTATAAAGACAAATATCATCCCAAAGTAAACCCTGTCTCTGTGGAATCGACTCGTACTTGCACCCGCTATATTACAATAGCCCGTACGCTTGCGGATATAAAATAAACCGTTAGGTTTCGACCTCAAACAAATACCGCAGCCCGATTGTCACAATATAACTTAATCGGTCTTTCAACACCTTTGACAATCCGCAGTCCTTCAATGAATTTACGTAGCCATATAGCTTGATTGGATGCCTCATAGCAAGCAACAAATTCGGCTTCCATGGTGGAAGTAGTAACTAATGTTTGCTTGGTACTTCTCCAAGATATCGCTCCACCGGCCAAAGTGAAGACATAACCTGATGTCGATTTGCGACTATCTTGGCATCCAGCAAAGTCGGAATCGGAAAAACCAATGATCTCAAGATGATCCGACTTTGTATATTTAAGCATGTAGTTCTTCGTGATTTGTAAGTATCTTATCACTCTTTTGGCTGCGACCCAATGTTCTCTTCCCGGATTGCTTTGATATCGCCCAAGCATGCCAACAATAAAGGCAAGATCTGGGCGAGTACAGACTTGAGCATACATTAGGCTTCCTACTGCTGATGTGTAAGGGATATTTTCCATATACTTGGATTCAAGATTATTTTTAGGACATTGATTTAGACTGAACTTATCTCCCTTAGAAACCGGGGTGTCATGTGGTTTACAATTCTCCATGCTAAACCTTTGTAATACCTTCTCTATATAGCTCTTTTGTGATAATCCTAACATACCCCGTGAGCGATCACGATTTATTTGGATTCCCAATACAAAAGAAGCTTCTCCAAGATCTTTCATCTCAAATTTGTTTGAGAGAAATTTCTTGGTTTCCTTAAGAAGGTCCTTATCATTACTAGCAAGTAAAATGTCATCCACATATAAGACCAAAAATATAAATCTACTCCCACTGAACTTATGGTACACACAATCTTCACAAGATTCATTTCAAAACCAAATGAAAGAATAACTTGGTTAAATTTTAAGTACCATTGACGAGATGCTTGCTTGAGCCCATAAATGGATTTCTTAAGTTTACAAACTAGTTGACTAGTTTGATCCGAATCAGTCACCATTTCTGGTTTCTTCATATAGATAGTTTCCTCAATATCGCCATTGAGAAAAGCTGTCTTTACATCCATTTGATGAAGCTCAAGGTCAAAATGTGCCACTAAAGCCATAATGATCCTAAAAGCAATTTTAGAGGATACCGGTGAAAATGTTTCTTTGTAATCAATGCCTTCTTTTTTAGTAAATCCTTTAGTGACAAGACGAGCCTTATGTCTTTCCACATTCCCTTGTGAATCCCTTTTGATCTTAAAGATTCATTTACATTCGATGGGTTTCACATTCTTAGGTAATGGGACAAGATCCCAAACGTCATTATCATTCATGGATTTTAACTCTTCATTTATGGCATCAATCCACTTATGAGAATTTGGACCACTAATGGCTTCATGGAACGTGATTGGCTCATCTCCCACTAAACCTAACGGTTCCTCATTCTCAACAAGATATACATCATAATAATCCGGTATAGCACTCATTCTTACTCTATTAGATCTTCTTAATGGCACCGGTTCTTCTTGATTTTGAGGGTGTTGAATTTCCTCATCAACATTTTTATGTTGTTCATTAATAGGAGAATTAACGTCATTTTGAATATTATGTTCTTGTCGAATTTCAGGCACAACTGCTTGATTTTCGATAGGAACTATAGGAAGAGGTATAGAAATGAATTCCTCTTCCATTTCTTCAAATTCAAAATTACTATTCAAATTTTCCCCTCTAAATTCAACATCCTCAAAGAACCTAGCATTTCCCGTCTCGAAAAAGGTTCTAGTTTTTGGGTCATAGAATTTATATCCCCTAGATCTTTGAGAATACCCTACAAAATAACTACTAACTGTCTTAGCGTCCAACTTTCCTTCGTTAGGTATATAAGTCCTAGCTTCGGCTGGACAACCCCAAACATGAAGATGATTAAGGGACGGTTTCTTACCGGTCCATAATTCATATGGGGTTTTGTCAGTAGCTTTTGAAGGAGCTCTATTAAGTAGGTAGGTTGCGATTTTCAAAGCATCGCCCCATAATGAGTGAGGTAAAGAAGTACAAGAAACCATACTTCTTACCATATCCTTAAGGGTTCTATTACGTCTCTAGGCTACACCATTCATGCTAGGTGTCCCCGGCATGGTGTAGTGAGGGACAATCCCACACTCTTCCAGATAGCGAGCAAAAGGACCCGGACGTTGTTCTCCCGAACCGTCATTCCGACCGTAGTATTCACCACCACGATCGGATCTAACGTTCTTAATAGTCTTTTCAAGTTGATTTTCAACTTCGGTTTTAAAAGACTTGAAAACGTCCAATGATTGAGACTTTTCATGAAGCAAATAAATGTATCCATAATGAGAGAAGTTATCTATGAATGTAATAAAATATGTTTGCCCGTTCCATGAAGGGGTAGGGAACGGTCCACATATGTCCATATGAATTAGTTCTAAGACTTTTGTAGCTCTCAAGGATTCATTTTTGTTTGTACTATTCGTAAATTTTCCCTTAAGGCATTCAATAGAAAAGTTATTTTCCGGAGTATCAAGCTTATGTAGTGTTCCCTCAGACACAAGCTTGTCAATTCTCCTTTTGGAGATATGACCCAAATGCCTATGCGACAAGGTATAAGAGTTTTTACTTGAAAACTTTCTTTTTATGCCTCGAGAGTTAGTTTCATTATTATGGGACTCATTTAATGAATTGACTGTGTCAAGTAAATATAGATTATCAATGTAAGACAAAGAACTAGTACCAAAAAGCTTTGAATCAAAATATAAATTGCATTTATTATTACCGAAGATGCAAGAATAACCTTCTCGATCCAATGTAGTGACGGAAATTAAATTTCGTCTAAATGATGGAATAATAAATACATTGTTCAAAACTAAGAAGTATCCAGTACTTAAGGATAATCTATAAGTCCCTATGCCTTCCACCTCTACCGGATTTCCAGCTCCCATGTAGATGAATCTTTCACCTTCATTAGGCGTTCGGTAGTTCAGGCAACCCTGCATACATGAACTTATGTGAGTAGTTGCAACGGAGTCTAACCACCATGTATACGAAGGAATTGAAACTAAATTAGCTTCAGTACAAACAAAGCTAAATGACATGCCTTTCTTAATTTGCCATTGGCGATACTTAGGGCAGTCGGGCTTCATGTGAGTGGGGTCCTTGCAAAAGAAGCACTTTTTCACTTTTTGATCATTTGATGATCCCTTAGGCTTCTTTGTTGCAGCCGCAATCTCCTTACCTTTTCTCTTAATCCCACGAGAAGCATAATGTGCACTTTCGGGTTTGGTGTGTTTCAACCTATCTTCTTCCTCCATGACATGTGAAATTAATTCATTAATATTCCACTTGTCCTTTTGACAATTATAGGTCGTTTCAAAATGACCAAATTGTGAAGGAAGAGAAATTAAAGCCAAATGCACAAGCAAGTCTTCCGACAAGTCCAACTTGAGTGCTTTTAATTTCGTTGATAGATGAAACATTTCCATTATGTATTCCCTTAGGTTTCCGATGCCCTTATACCTCATGGAAACAAGCTTCCTCAAGGTAGCACTTGTTTCCGATTTATCGCTTTTTGCAAAGCGTTGTTCTAGGGCATCTAGGAAACCTTTTGCACCATCATCCTCGGAGACACCGTTGAAATGTCTCCTGGATCGCATTCTTAATTATGCTTAGGCTGACGCGATTAGAACGCTTCCACCTCTCTGAACTCAAGCGGTCTTCCGCAGTGCTTTTATCAGTTAGAGGGGCAGGAGCTTGTTCTCTTAATGCGAGGTCAAGGTCCAAACAGCCTAAGACCATAATAATCTTGTTTTTCCAAGTTTTAAATTTTGTCCCAGTTAGCAAAGGAATTGAGTTTAAGGCAGTAGTAACAGATGAAGCACTGATCAAATCTGAATGAAGAGAACAAAAGAATGAAACAAAACATATATAAGAAACTACACAAAGATTAATTATATCAAAATGAATTCCATCATAATAAAAGATAATCAATATGACATCAAGACTAATCTTTGGATTGCGAATTGACTCACAATTTGATTTATCTTAGGGTAAACAAATAACTTAAACAACATACTTTAGATACTTGCCTTCCTTTGGGCCGGATCAAGTACAAAAATATGTCCTAAAGTTTAAGGTATTTGTTGTCCGGTAATAAAGAATATAAACAATTCACTTTAAACACCCGCCTTCCTTTGGGATGGTTCACAACGTTTAAAATGACCAAAAGTTTAGTTCAATTATTATCCTATGAATGCAAATACTTAGTCAATAACAAGGTCTCCTTTGGGAAACAAGCATGTTATCACATATCAATATTTACATTCATCACTTTAACAAATTTGTATTTAAATAACGTAAATTGCTTTGGCAACAATATTATTTAAACAATGAATAAATTTGTTTAAGCATATAATTAATCATACTTTAGGGCACTTAAGATTTTAAAGTAATTTATGAAAATTTAAAGGCAAACAAACAAATGAAATTTATTATTAAAATATAGTATCTTTTTGTTCTACCCGTCCATTCTTAAAGTTTGATAACTTCAAGAACCACAGAAGCGCGACTGGTGTCCAGATACTATAATTTACTAACAAATTTTCACAAAATTCTGGGCAAAAACCCAAAAATCTCTCATCCCTGGCCAGAGCACGACTCGTGCCCACGAGCACGAATGGGGCACGAGTGGAAATGAAGTGCTTGGTTTTAATCAGAACGATTGGGAAGCTTGGAAACGAGTCGTGCGCACGAATGACCAAAAGGGGCACGACTCGTGCTAAAAGGCACGACTCGTGACCAGTGCCCAGATTTATGAAACGTTGCCTTTTAAACACACTGTATCACGACTGGAATCAAAGGGCACGACTCGTGCCCACTGTCCAGATTGGTGAAAAGTCCCCATTTTATGAACAGTTTTGAACCAGGACATCAAGCCATAACATTCAATTAGACTATCAATTCTTAACTTAATGGTGAATCAATATTCAACCAAAGCAAGTAGATCCGCATACTCACATCACATTTTTAAATGCGTGGCTATGCAAATGAACAAACTCACAACGCATCCAAGGATGGTGGCTATGTTCAAAAATGGGATAATCTTATATTAAGAATTGAAAGCCTTTTGAGTAAATTTATAATTTAGAAGTAACATAATACTCTAGAATCTGAATTAGAGTATGACAATAATTCAAGAACACATGATGAACATGGAATCTTTTCAAGAAATAAAAGCATAAGGCTTTACAAGAAACTCAAACTCAATCTAGTGTATGAGTAGGCTCTGATACCAATTGTTGGAACATAAATGATCCATCAAACAATGAACCGTCTCACAACTAGATTAAGAATGAGAAGAAGATGAAGAAGAAGAAGAAGAAGAAGAAGACGGAAGCGTGTACCTTGTGATTCCATGATTGTTCTTAGTCTTGTTCTTGATGAAGTAAGAAGATAGTCTTTAAAGAAGAGAGGAGTAGATCTTCTAAGTGATTGTGCCTTATTCTCTTGTCTTCTTAGATCTTTTTGAAGAGTTTATAAATGAGAAAAATAAAAAAAATTCAGTCCCTTCTATGGCTGATGGAATGGCCTTTATATAGGAAGGGAATAGGCACCTCACTTAGGGACTACACCTATTCATGTATAAGAGTTTACCATTATGCCCATCATTTAATGGTAGCCTTATACTATGGAATTCTACATATTATTTTGAGTTCTATACTTTATACCATATATTATAATATTGATCATTATATTATTAAGTATTTATATGTTACATTAATCCATGTTCTTACAAAAACTACCATCGAATTGGATCGATGTTGCCACATGAAGGACGAGCAGCAAGTTTTCTACAACTATATGTGTATGAAACAGAGAATTAGATTCAAAACCGAATAAAGGCTGTTAATCAAGGGGATTGTAATGAGGATCTTTGCCCAGAGATTATTGAGTAGCTGATTGAAATGTTCAACTCTCATAATGAATTGGTTAAGATTTTCAGGAGTGCGCGTGATTGGTACAAAGATCACAATGTTCGAAATTTGGCTGTAAAGTAAATCAACAAAAGAGCAAATAGGCAGCGTCAGTATTCAGCACCAACGGCTTCAAAAATAGCCATGTTAATAGTTGGGGATATGACAACTACTAATGGAGAGAGAGATCTAATAGTTCAAGGTACCAATGGGTTCTTGAAAAGAATCAGCAATTTGCATCCAATGTTCATGGCTATGCAATATCCTATTCTTTTTTCGTACGCTGAGGATGGATTTCATTTGGACATTCCATATGTTCGAAAAACTGGGCAGAGGAAAACTAAAAGAAAAAATGTCACGGCTAGAGAATACTATTGTTACGTGTTTCAGGAGCAAAAAAATCAAGGATAAACGTTACCACTTTCAGGCAGACTTTACCAACAATACATTGTTGATTGCTATACCCAACTTCTCCAGCAACGTCTTCGTTGATTAAGAAATAATCAGGGCAGTTTGCGTACTGATTTATACAGAAATGTATATGATGCAATTCAGAGTGGTGATTCTGACTCTATAAATTTTGGCCAACGAACTATTTTGCCATCCTCATTCACAGGAAGTCCTAGATACATGATTCAAAATTACTAGGATGCAATGGAACTCTGTCGAGTTTATGGACATCCCGATTACTTTATTACATTTACTGCTAACCCAAATTGGAAAGAAATTACAGATTTGTTGACTCAGTTAGGTGGACATAAGCTAGAGAATAGACCTGATATTGAATCAAGTTTTTTTCGGCTAAAGCTGGATGAGATGATACACGTTATTATTGACAATGAAATATTTGGGAAAGTTGATGCAGGTATATCATGATTTAATTGTCGTATCTACAACTGTGATTTCAAAATATTATCTACTCATTTGTCTTATTACTTTTATTTGCAGTTTAGTACACGATTGAGTTTCAAAAGCGTGGTTTACCCCATACTCATATTGTTTTTTGGGTCAATAGTAAATCAACACAAGTGAACAAGTGGATTTAGTTATTTATCTAGAAACAGATCCAATTGGTTATGAGGCCGTTAGTCAATTCATGATGCATGGACCGTGCGGCTATGCAAATCCAAATTCACCTTGCATGATGGATGGTTAGTTACTTTTGAACTATTATACATTTTAAATATTGATATAATTCAAATGAGTTGACTCCTTTAAGTTTACTTTTAACAGGAGTTTGTTCAAAGAAATTTCCAAAATCATTTCAACCGCAAACAGTTGTTGATGAAAACGGTTATTGTGTATATAGAAGAAGGGATTCGAAGATTACAATTCAAAAAAATGGTGTTAGCCTGGATAATAGATATGTTGTCCCTTATAATAGATATTTATTGATTAAATATCAAAGTCATATAAATATTGAAGCATGCAACAAGTCAAAGGCCATTAAGTATCTTTTTAAGTATGTGACTAAAGGTTCTGATAGAGGCACAATTGTCATCTCCAATTCAGATGACCATCCAATGGAAAGATCAAGTGGAGATGTTGACATAAATGATGAGATTAAAACATTTCTTGATTGTCGATATATTTCAGCATGTGAAGCTATATGGAGAATCTTTGAATTCCCCATCCATTACAGACGACCAGCAGTGGAAAGGTTGTGTTATCATTTAGAAAATGAACAAATGTTAATTTTCAATGATGATGACCCTTTGACCAAAATTGTCAACACAGAAAAGGCAAGAAAAACTATGTTCACAGAATGGATGGAAGCAAATAAAGTCGATCCACATGTAAAAACATTGACTTATGCTGACTTTCCTAAAGATTATGTATGGAAAAAGGGGACACTTATATGGATTCAAAATACGCTTTCGAGGCCGTGGATAAAACATTGAAAGAAATTTTATGCAACACAACCAATTTTGACATTGAGAAACCCTTTGGAGGCAAAATATTTTTATTGGGTGGGGACTTTAGGCAGATTCTTCCTATTATTCCCAGAGGAACAAGGGGTGATATTGTGTCTGCATTATTAAACAGCTCATATTTGTGGAAGGATTGTGAGTTATGTGTTTTAAATAAGAATATGCGCCTGCAGAACTCTTATTCAACAATTGATGGAGACAAACAGAGTTTGGCTGAGTTCTAAAAATGGGTATTAAGATTTGGGGACGGTGAGGAAGGCTCTAGGAAAAGAGGAGATGCTGATGAAGCTGAATGGATAAAATTACCAGATGAAGTACTGCTCCCTTCATCTGACAATCCAATTCAAGATATATTTTCATCAACATATCCAAATTTCAACTCCAGAAAATTTGACACAACCTATTTGACTGAACGAGCAATTTTAACTCCGCGGAACGAGGTTGTTGATGAAATAAATTCATTCATTATGAGTTTAGTTGAAGGAGATGTTAAGGAATATTCAAGCTATGATTCCATAGACAAGTCAAGTGAAAGTACATGCAATAACGAGATGCTATATCCTATGGAGTATCTTAATAGTTTGAAGTTTCCTGGTATACCTAATCATCTTTTGGAGCAAAAGAAAGGAGTTCCAGTTATGCTACTTCGAAATGTAAATCCAAGTCAAGGTATGTGTAATGGGACAAGGTTGATTATTACACAGTTAGGCAAGAGAATCATCGAAGGCACAATAATTTCAGGCTCACATATTGGACATAAAGTCATTATTTCAAGAATTACATTGACTGCTGCTGAAGGAAAAGTCCCATTTGTTTTGAGACGAAGACAATTTTCGGTTAGAGTATGCTACGCGATGACCATAAACAAAAGTCAAGGTCAAACATTGGCAAATGTGGGGTTATATTTGCCACAACATGTCTTTAGTCATGGCCAATTGTATGTTGCAATATCCAGGGTTAAAACACCAGATGGCCTTAAAATTCTCTCCGTAGAAAATGATGAAGATTATACAAGGTGGACTAAAAATGTAGTTTATCATGAGGTTTTCAATATATTAAGTAAATTTACAAAGCCTCATAAATTAACATATATAAATATGTATCTACTACTGTGTAATAATATCTTAATGTCTCTATTGCATTCTTTTAAATTAGACAGAGTATTGGCTTTAAAATGCACACATAAAAAATATTAAATTTGTAGAAGATAAAACTAATTAGAAAGTAAAGATTAGAACAGTTAATAAAATAATTTCTCACTTAACTTTGGTTACTTCTTCTAATACTTTTATTAGCCTATTTTGTAAGCTCCCTGTTTATTATCTGTTATAATCAGGATTTAAGAACTTGCAAAGAAGATGAAGAAAATCAACTGAAATTAGATTAATGTTCACTTCCAAGCTCACATATCAGCTTGCTATCATTTCATGACCAATGATACTGATATTGATGAACTTTTGAAGACCACGTTAACAACAAAAAAATGACACTTTAATTTAGTTCTATTAATAGATTTATACATCTACTAAATTATGTAATCAATAACAAGTTATTCGTATGATTATACAAGTTTATGGAATTAGTATTCTACCAGCAAAAATTATTATTTTTTAAAAAATGACTATTTAAAAAATAAATATACTGTGTTACAGAAAATCAAGAACAAATAATACACATGTTACTAGATATTACTTAGAATCAAATGGATATAATATAAAGCTACTACTTTAAATAATAACTATTTAAAGGATATAAATCTAATAATTTTTACTAGACACATATTTTATATAATAATAAAGTCATTCTTGGATCAAAATAGATAAACTTCAGTTCCATTGCATGGATCACCAAGGGAAAGAAAACAAAGACTAAAACATTCAACCATGAAAAAAAAACCAACCACACTAACAGCAAAGGAAAAATAAAACTAAAAGCCTAACAACCCAGACATACTTAAAACTATTATAGCCAAAAACTAGCAAAACGCGACAACCAACATCATCTAAACACTTTCATCTAAACCTATTAACCCATGGGAAGTGTGGGACAAAATGAGTTGCACGAACACGCTTCACATCAACATAGCTAAAGTTAACATTGTTGTTCACCCCTTGAACTGAGATTCTGTTCCGATTGAAATAAAACCACAAAATATTCTGACCACCATCCCTGAGTTCCATCATTTTGAAATCATCATAGTGAGTCATCAAAAGTGAATGCAGCTTGCTCCTCTGAAATCCTTCACTGATTACAGTGACCTCAGGATTCATAAATTGAACATATGTGCTAAATTTCACATCCATATCTTCCACAGATACATGATCTTCGGAAAGAAACATGAAAGACATTGGGTCATTATGAAAATCATGAGCATGAACCCATCCATGAACTGAAGTCCACCAATTTTCACCTTCAAGAAGAGGAGCCATGTTTCCTAGGTTGTCAAGTGCACACATTACCTCAACAACATCAAAAAAATCTCTACGATTTCTCCTTAAAACAAACCTCACTTCATTACAACGTCTATCTGCCACAACATACTTAGCATCTTCACCATGAGGTTGGTCACTATCAAAGATAACTGACTCTCCTCTCAAAAGGTATAGGTGAGGATTAGAGGCTAAATTGAACTCTTGAGGAGGAAGAAAATAAGAAGGCAAATTCATATTGTTGAAGCAAAAAGTTTGACACAAAAAAAGAAAGGGCAAAATCTGATATTTATAGAAATGAGTAGGCATTCAAATTTATTTCAGCCCTCAACTAACCGACGCCAATTTACAAATCGTCGCGCCTATCCATTACTCAAACGTAGACCTATATAACTTCTCATTATTACCACGTACAGAGATATATTGACGTAAATCAAATCAATAAGCAAATCGATAGCAGGAGCTAGAGTAATTAAAATTACCTGCAAATTCGGCGTGCTGATGAACTCCTCAGTTGTAACGTAATTCATTGAGCCCTAATTTGTCTTCTAGAGAAACATTGACCGAGTAATTAATATAATTAAGGAAGATTCGGACAAATCAATCAAAGGCCTGGAGATTTAAATGACTATGATAATGGAAAGGAAGCTGAACGGCTGTCGAGGGCGACGCTAGGTTTCTATATAATGTTTCCACCTAATTTCTCTCTCAACTCCAAAATGAAGTCCAGAATATACGAATAAACATTATAACCTAATCGCTGAAATAAAATACCCACTACTACCAAATCACTGTCCTTTATTCCCAAAATGTCTTCAAAGCCCATCAAATAGTTTACACTACAAATTTTTGATATAGTCATCGACATTTTAATAATATCATAAAAGTCCCTAGACCAAATAAACCCCGTGCGTAGCACGGGCTTCCTACTAGTACAACTATAAAATAGAAACCAGTATGAAAAGGGAAAGAAATAGGGGAGGAAATAAAACTAACATATATAGTATTTGTGACCACTCTAATTATTACTGTAACCCCGGTTCAAGGAGGAAATTATAAAGGATAGTTACAGAAAGTCATGTTTTTCTCAAAAAAGCTAGTGCATGCTTAAAATGTAAAGAGAGTTTAGGCAAGCAAGTTCGATTTTCCCAGAAAAAATGCTATAAAATCATGAGCATACACTTTCTCCAACCAAATTTTGTAAAACAAAAACATGACACATATGCTAGAAACTAAAAAAGAGACAACAGAGATACACCGAGAAAACATATTTTTCATAGAACCTAGGTGCCATAGGTAATTGTTGCACAAATGCGCTAGTCCAAATTCAATTTCGCAAATCCACTTGCAATTGATTGATACAGTACTAACAAAAATCATAAAAAATAATAATGATAAAGGGTGAAATTATCACAAACCGAACTGAATTGGTCGAGGAAAAAGTGTCCACCGTCAAACTTGGAAAGGCATGTATCAATGTAGTCGAGCACAACAACTGTCCAATAGACAAAAATATTAACTCATGTTAATTCTTAATAGAAAAAATTAAAAATATTATACAACAACACGCTTCCATCGAACCCATTCATATACACATCAATGATCAAAGTTGAAACAAATACAAAACTGTTCTACAAACTTATCAATCCAATATATTACTACTTGAAGAGCTTATACTAATGGCATCAAGAGCCAACTTCCTCAAAGAAGATAATGAACTCATGGAGCCCGACGTCATTAAAAATGATGTTGAAAGTTATGTGTTGTTTGATCATTATTCATAAGCAAGGCAGATTCATTAGAGGAGCCAAGTGTCAGGCAGATCCATCTATCTCTATCCGACCACCGAATCTCAGTAACACCCATTTAACCTAATTTTTTTTACCTTACACCTCTGACCTTTGTAGTTACACTGAGAATTCTCAAGGCCATATTTCCACTTCATACACTCCTTCTTTATCCCTTGGCGAGAACTTTACGGATTGACTTTATATATATTAAACCTCCAAGAGATAAGGGAAGAAACAATATAAAAATTTATCATGATATCCTATATTTAAGAAAGAGATAAATTAGTGAAAATGATCAGTATGACATAGATGTATTTCGTATAAAATACTTGATATATTTTGATAGACACATACCGAATTCAATTTAACAGTACCTACAACAAATATGGAGATAAAATATATTAGAAAATAATAGAAAATCTAGACACCAGAAAGCAGTATAACCTTTTTTATTCTCTGAAAGTTCATAACATGAAATTACGATCTAGCACTTGCTACCATTAGCACATAAAGAGTGAATCACGAAAAGGAAAATGATAGAAAAGTAGATCATGTCAATTTTCCATTACTTCTGTAAAAAATGTATTACGTAGAGGCTAGCTGACGCGCCCCGAACCGTGGTCCTACTCCAACCCCACGCCCGGAACACGCTCGAAAGACGCCTTTATTTTCAAAAACTTTTCAAAATGTCCTTTCTAAAATTTGTCGTTTACAAAACCTGTTTAACTTAAAGAAACTTTTATAAACTTACAACTAAAGGTAAAGCATTAAACTTTAAATCCAAACTTAAACTTTACAAACCATTTACACGAAGGAACATAGTTCCAAAATATACAAATTTACACCCATTAAAAAGTTTCTAAATAGCAACAACATCTCAAGTCTCGGGTATACTACCCGTAGTTATACATTTACATAATGCAACCAATGACAAAATACCTTGCCCAAAATAAAATCCCAACTAGGCGTCCTCTCCGTGCTCAACGTGGCCTATTGAAATTACCCGGATTTTCGCTTGCGGTGAAAAGGCGGTTGTCTTTCGCGAAGGGTTGGTTGGTGTTTGAGACCTCGCTTTCGGGAAGGAGAGGAGTCGCCACGCGGTTTTGTATTTTGAGCCCAAACGTTGAAAAACGGCTTTAGTGAAAATGGTGTCGTTTTTATTGGTAGCAAAAGCTTAAAAAAAGCTTTGAAAGGAGGTGTCATTTTTATTGGTAGCAAAAATGAGTAAAAAGATTTTTTGAGTACCAGAGATTGTTAGGTTCGGAGGTCACGTTACATTTCGGGAAGAGTATTTTGAGATCACCCGAAACGCCTCGTATGACGAGTCTTTCTACCTTTCTCAAAAATGTGTGCGTGTGTGTGTGTGTTTGCATTTTGAAAATGTGGGCTTGAATGACAAGCTTAATCTTGGTTTGAATGTCAAACGTTGATTATGTGATTCTGTTTTGAAAAGGCGAGCGTTTGAATGACAAACGTCGATTTTGGAGTTTTTTAGGAAAAAGTGACACGAGTGCTGATTTTGACCTTTTAACTTAATTGCCAAATGTTGACTTTTAAGAAAAGAGCGTTTGAATTTCTAACGTCGAATTTTGATTTTTGAAGGTGATCGTTTGGATGCCAAAAGTCACTTTGCACGTTTTTGAAAGAGAGTTCGAATGTCGAACTCCGGTTTTGAACCGGGATTTCATTGTTAGCAATTTTACGGGAAAAAAACATTAAATGAGTTTTGAATGTCAAATGTCGGCTTTTAAGTTTGAAGATGATCGTTTGGATGCCAAACGTCATCGCGCGTTTTGAAAGAGAGTTCGAATGTCGAACTCGGGTTTTGAACCGGTCATTACATTGTTAGCAATTTTACGGGAAAAAAGCATTAAATGATATGCGATCACGAATCGTTTTGCGACTCAGAATTTTGATAAGTAAATACTATCACGATCCAAACGGCTCGGACTTGTAAATGACAATATTTAAAGTGCGATATCGACGGAATCAAACGACCCGGAATTGTAAAGTGCGTTCAACAAGCCAAACAGCTCGGAATTGTAAAGTTGCGTAAAAGTAAATGACGATCGACGGATCAAACGATCCGGAATTTGTAAATGACATGAAAGTAAATGACGTTTAACGGATCAAACGATCCAGAATTGTAAATGACGTAAAAGTAACGAAACGGGGCCGGAACGCCGTTTTAACCCGAGATTACTTCTCTTACGCGAAGAGAAGAGGATCAAGGACTAAAATGTATCGGACCCCGTTAGACAGTGACGTCTATATTTCAACAACATTCGTCCGAAAAGATTGTAGCGACTGGCACGTAAACCGAGACGGAACGAGAGTTTAGGGAGAGAGAGCACTACCTATGGCTAGGGTCAGCTCCTTTGGCTCGGTGAGCGTATACGGGATACGAAAAGGTGTTTGGAACGGTATTTCGAGGTGGTGGGGGTTGTATTTGGTTGAAATACGGAGTTTTCAAGCGAATCGAGGCAAAACGGGGCTCGGGGAAGGTGGAAAAGGGTTTAGGCCGTGGCTGGGGGGATTTTGGGTGAATTTTGTTGTTGTTAAAATGTTTGACAACCCTCTGTATTTATAGGTGAAATTTGCAAAAGAGTCCGAACGAATTTAGGCTGAATTCCAGGGGTTTTTGTGAAACTTTGGAAATTGGAGGGACTTGCTAGCAATTCTGGATTGTCTGCAAAAGAGTCCGACCAGACTTGGACTGCATACCAGGGGTATTTTAGTCTTTTCACACTGAATTTTGATTGATGTTGACAAGGGAGCTGTGGCATGCGTGCCACCTGTCCTGTGACTCACCTAGGGCATGGAATATCGTGCCATTATCCCCGGTTTTGTCCATTTTTTAAATAACTGTCTGGAAAATGTCCGAAACACCCCCGAAAAGTGCCGGAAAGTGCGTTTTTCGGGAGAAGCTGTACTTTTATGTGCAAAGACGTGTGTTGAGTATCATTCGACGTTGGGATGCACGGGGCAGTCCTGGGACGTCTCGTTGGCTTGAGAACGGAGAGCTTAACGGGTTCCAGTTAACCTGGAGCGGGCCAGTTAACGAATTTCGGTTAACTTCTAACAAATTTTGACGATCCGGAATTTGGGTACTTACAGTTAGCCCCTCAGCGACGTCACTTTCGAAGGAAGTGGTGTCGTTGAAGAAGATAAGGATCCAAATCGGGGGATGCCTTACTTGAAGAGACCTGAGAGGTCAGCTGGATGGACCCTTAGCGAAAGGATTTCTACGTATCCTGACCGGGAATGAAGCTGATTGTAGTTCGTAGGTGCAAGGTTCGTGCGTGGGGACCTTGACCTGAGCGAGACTGTTGTGAGGCGTCTAAACCTGAGTGAGACCATTGCGAGGCACCTGAACCTGAATGGAGACTATTGTGAGGCATCTGAACCTGGGATTTCTGAAACCTTCGAGGGCGTGTGGCGCCTCAGACCGGAGTTACTGAAACATACGAGGGCGTGTGGCGCCTCAGACCGGAGTTGCTGAAACATACGAGGGCGTGTGGCGCCTCAGACCGGAGTTGCTGAAACATACGAGGGCGTGTGGCGCCTCAGACCGGAGTTACGAGGATGCGTTTATCCTGAGATGAAGGCGTTCGTGCCTTGGGTGCTGGACTTATGATGACTGCCAGGTTTATCCGCCGGGGATAAGGTGGCAATGATGGGAATGGTTGTGTTAAACTGGCGTTATTAACAACACGGAAGGATTGACGTTCTAACGACGGGGTTAGGAACGGGATGTGGTCTCGGGAGAGACTGACACATTGTTGGGGAAAAGCGCCCAGAGTTCTGACGAAACCAGTTAGGAACTGAGGGGATTGCTCGACGTTTCTTCTTAGACAGATTGTCTTAGGATCCTGCTGGGGAGGAGTGTTCGGGCTTACGGTGATGGCCGAAGAGGGATTGTTGTGCGGGCTTACCTTGATAGCCGCTGAAGTGGGACGATCAGGCTTACGACTGGCAGCCGGGGAAGTGAACGTTCACTTACTGGAGTGAAAAGATATTCGGACTTACGAGGATGGCCGAAGAGGGATTGTTGTGCGGGCTTACCTTGATGGCCGCTGAAGTGGGACGATCGGGCTTACGACTGGCAGCCGCGGAAGTGAACGTTGGTGAAAACCAATGGGAATTTAACATCTAGAGACGGAGTTGTGATTTGATGTCCGAACACAGGACTGAGCGTTTGAATGTCAAACGTCGGTTTGGGGCGGAGATGGGCGTTTGAATGTCAAACGTTGGTTTGAGATTTAACGTCTGAAGACGAGCGTTAGTGAAAACTAACTGAGGATTTAACGTCTGGAGACGAACGTTAGTGAAAACTAACTGAGAATTTAATGTTTGGAGACGAGCGTTAGGGAAAACTAACTGGGAATTTAACGTCTGGAGACGAGCGTTAGTGGAAACTAACTGGGAATTTAACGTCTGGAGACGAGCGTTAGTGAAAACTAACTGAGAATTTAACGTCTGGAGATGAACGTTAGTGAAAACTAACTGGGAATTTAACGTCTGGAGACGAACGTTAGTAGAAACAAACTGGGAATTTAACGTCTGAAGACGAGCGTTAGTGGAAACTAACAGGAAATTTAACGTCTGGAGACGAACGTTAGTGGAAACTAACTGAGAATTTAACGTCTGGAGACGAGCGTTAGTGAAAACTAACTGAGAATTTAACGTCTGGAGACGAGCGTTAGTGAAAACTAATGGGACTTGACCTCGAGGGAGGGGGTGTTAGAAAGGTCTAACTTGGGAAAATTTTACACTTTTGGGGGCCAAAAGGGGTAAAAGTGAAACTGCGAGAAGCTGAGGGGCCAAATTGGCAAGGAATCTTTTCAGCTGCAAAAGAGTCCGGCCGGACTCAACCTGAATTTGACCAGGTTCAGTTCAGCGCCAAGGCCGACGCAAAACTGGTCATTTTCCCCATTTTTTCAGGCGAGGAAGAGAGAAAAGAGAGAAGAAAATCTCCCCCATTTTGTGAGTTTTGCTCAAATTTCCAAGGGAAAATCAACATGGACGCCAATTTGGGACCAATGGCTCGCCATAGGAGGACCGATAACGAAAGAACGAGGTTGGTGCGGACCATTCGAACCACCGTTCTTCCTGTGGATCCAACGGAGTTTTATCCGGCTCGGGACACTCATAAATCCAAGGGAGGGATCAAAATATAGGTAAACTTCCTCTAAATTCCGTTAATTTTAAGAATGTGCATTCTTTAAATGTTAGGAATTTGACTAGAAATGAGTTAGGGTTCTTGGTGCCAGAATTGGGGCTTTTGACTTTGCTATGCGCCTTTGTCGAAATTGACTAGAGTATAGTTCAATTGACACTATGGGTAGATGAAATAAAAATTTTGGTTGCAAAATTCCATGCCTAGAGGTGTTTTCTGAAATTAAAGTAAATTTAATTCGGGACGGAGTAATTTTTCGAAATGTTCGAAATGATTAAAAGTTCCGAATTCAACGGAGTTTTTGAAATGTTTTGAAAGTTTCGAATTCGACGGAGTTTTCGAAATGTTTTGAAAGTTTCGGATTCGACAGAGTTTTCGAAATGTTTTGAAATTTCCGGATTCGACGGAGTTTTCGAAATGTTTTGAAAGTTCCGAATTCGACGGAGTTTTCGAAATGTTTTGAAAGTTCCAGATTCGACGGAGTTTTCGAAATGTTTTGAAAGTTTCAAATTCGATGGAGTTTTCGAAATGTTTTGAAAGTTTCGAATTCGATGTAGTTTTCGAAATGTTTTGAAAGTTCTGGATTCGACGGAGTTTTCAAAATGTTTTGAAATTTTGGACTGTTAATACTCCAATCGGGATGGAAATATTTTAGGAAAATGAGAACTATATCTGTATTGCATCATCTCGATATGTGTTCGTGCACTCTGTTGATGTCGTTTCTGTTATTAACGTATTCTTGTCGTGTTCACCTGCAGGGGCGAGGGACAGTTGACATTCACAACTTGAAGAGCCGGGGAGCCTTCGAGGTGGTTAGAGCGCTGTGGGAGATACTCCCGGATGAGGCTCGGGATGGAGAGAAGAGTCCACGACAGCTTGTGGTTGACTCCGGTTTGGCTGGGTTCATCAGCGCAGTAGCCGCGGTGGCTTCGACGCAGAGGGCGAGGGCCTTGTACGTTTCTTTGAACGAGTACTGGTGGGACATGACCTACACTTTTCACTTCAGGTGGGGGAGGCGACTGTGACTCCTACTGACTTAGCGGCGATCACTGGGTTGCCATTCTGGGGCAACACGCTGATGTTGGTGGACGGCTACACCCCGGGGCAGTTGTCGGATCTGCTGGGTTTTGATATTACCGATGCCAGGGGCTTGGATATTCGGTATGGGCCGATGGAGAATCACCTGAGGAGGGGGATTATTTCTTATAGGGAGGGGTCTCCGAGGATGACCGCAGAGCGTCTGGCTCGAGGGTTCATATGGTTTGCCTTGTCAGCGACCCTGTTTCCTACTTCTGATACATCCTGTCACTTTCCTCTGCTCGGGTCACTAACTGATCTGGATGTCGTGAGGTGGTTTGCATGGGGGGAGGCTGGACTGTCTGAGCTCTACCATGCCTTGGATAGGTTCTCATGGGGAGAGAAGAACACCTTGTGCTACTTTTCATTTGCTTTGGATGTAAGTTCCCGTCTTTTTCTCTTCCTTGTCTCATTATGTACTCGTATGTATCTGCTTCGTAGCTGACATAACTTTCCATGTGTTTGACAGGTGTGGGCTTTGGAGATGTTCCACCCACAGAGATGGGAGATTAAGGAGGCGTATGAGTCCTTGTTCCCTGCCATATTGATTTGGCAGAAGGAGGCGAAGAATTCGGTGTCATCGAGGGAGGGTACTCGGCTGACGTACGAGGAGGTATCTCTGGCCCTGACCCGAGAGTTTTCTATGTGGATTCAGCTGACTTGGTGGAGCCAGATTAACGTTCCTGTGGTTCAGGCTGCTAGGGAGGTCACACGTCGGCGGAAGCTGCTAGTGGGGCTTCATTGTGACGCTATGTATCTGGGGGAGAGGGTGACCTATCAGCATGGTCCAGGGTCCCTTCCTATGGTGCTGATGGACCCACCTCCACACATGCAGCATCCTCTGTTGATACCGATGGAGGATCTGGAGCGGTATAGACAGGGCGTGTTCTATACCGAGTTTATCATAGAGGGTGCCGACTATGACATCTTCTTGAGGACGAGGCTGAGGAGCCCGCAGGTGCTGCACAGGGAGGGCGAGGGCCCTGGATATCCCCGAGACTACCCGCTCCCTCGCGCTAGGCTGGCGTATGAGGGGCTGGATGGTTCTCGCAGGCGGTTGGTGATCCCTATCCCGGAGGAGACGAGGCCTCGGTACAGAGTGGACCCCAATGCCATGGTGAGTGCTTTGATTTGATTTCCTGTACTTGATAGTAGCATTCTGCAAATGTTGCATCTGTGCTTTCTGTTTGTCTTTTGACGACTTTCCTGGTTTGCAGGTGTCTGGCCGTACGTACAACCAGGCCATGAGACAGTTGGACGGGTGGGCCAATTACGCCAGGAGACTCGTGGAGTTCCTGCGGTGTAATTCCCGGAGGAGTGCGGCTGTACATGAGCCGAGGCCGTCTAGGCCGAGAGATTCGTCTGCCTCCACGACTGGTGGGGCAGACTTTACGCAGGGATTCGGCCAGTTCTCTGGCGAGATGGTGGGGTTCGGAGCTCGTCATTCTTCGTACTCGGGGCACGAACAGGGAGAGTCCTCGAGGGCACAGGAGCAGAGGCGGCCTTTCGCGTATTCCCGCCTGGAGGAATTTGGAGAGTACCTGTCCTCGGTGGACCCGGCTGCTGCGGGGCAGTACATTGAGTGCTCGGATAACGAGCAGGACTCCGAGTAGTCCTCCTTTGTTGTTGTTTTTTTAGACAAAATGTGTGTATTGTCCAAAACAATTTGACTTGTATTTGAAAAGGCGCCCTTGAGGCGGAACCTGTATTTTGCACATTTATTTAGTGATTACCTTCTTTTTATTTTTGCAAATAAGCAAGTAGGTTGATCAAAAATAAATAAAATGAATCATGCACAAAAATCTGAACTGGTCAATATTTATGCCTATATGTACTGTTATTTAATTAATTGCACTGTTGCACGAGCCCGGGGCGGAAGAGGTGTTGGTAGTGGTTGATTGAAACCATGGGTGCACGCAGTTTCAAGGAGGCTTGAACAGAGCATGGTTTGAAAATGTTTCCAATTTGAAAGCAGCTGGCTGCAGAGTTGACCAAGTCAACTTGAGAAACAGTCCGGCCGGACTAAAACTCAATTTCCAGATTCTTTTAAATTGCAGTTCAGCTTTTGCAATTTGTAAAAACTGCGTGTTTGCTTCGATCAATCAACTGAATTTTCTCTCAAATTCTTGAAGGTTCTCTTTGCTTTTTTCATGGCTCCATTTCCTAGGCTATCGTCTCAGATGCAAGAGCGATACTTGGAAATTTTCCAGTCGTGGGTACGGCACCACACGAGGTAAAACAAGGGTTTTTTCGAGGGTTGTTACGGGATGAAATCTGTTTAGGCTTTGAAGGAGCTCATGCCAGATTGGGATCTTTTGAGAGCTGCGGCTAGCTTCTGGGACGTACGAAGGCATGTGTACAACTTTTCGTACAACGAGATCACTCCCACGTTTGAAGATTTCCGTGCCATTTTAGGAGGACCTGAGACGGAACAGCTAGTTCTTCCCTTGGCGGGTGGCATGGCCACTATTGAGAAGTTAGTGTCTCTGCTTGGTATCTCGGCTGAAGAAGCATACGGGATGCTAATACTGAACACAGATTATGTCGATATTTCGGGACTGCCCGATAAATTAGCCGGTGTTGAGGGGAGCATTTTCGCATGGGACGCGTTTGCTCTGTGCGCAATTGCTACTTTGTTCACATTTACGTCCCTGGGTGTGTGCCATCACAAAGCATGGCCGGACCTCGGTGAGGCCACGGAATGGGGGAGACATCGTGCCTTTGATCCTGGGCGAGACGTTCCTGGGCATAGGTCGGATGGCGACCGGCAGCCGATACATGTGGGGAGGGAGTCCCGCTATGCTCACTATGTGGTTGAGGGAGAGATTGCAGATGATGCCCGAGGTGCCAGTGTCTTGTGACGCTTGGTCCTTTTCTCGACGTCCTTTGGTGATAGGGGGCGATCAGGCTGAACTGGAGCTCTGGATGGCCAGACTCCGCACGCATCACTTGCGATGGTGGGTTCCTCATTGGAAGCTACAGACTTGTCGGACCGCTCAGGAGGGTCTTTTGGTTGTCAGAGTACCGGGGTTGTCCCAGACTGCTTTCTACATTCCATCCTTGGTGCTGCGACAGTACGGGCTGGAGCAGGTGCCATTGACGGGTTTGGATCATGCTGCTACCTTCGAGGTGGGATCTCTGCTGATGGAAGATCCTTCGATGCTATCGCTTCTCACGAGGTTGTGGCAATACACGTCCTTTCCTGCCAGGGTTCTCTTTCACCGGAGAGGGGGCACTGTTCTGTCTAAGCAGTATGTGAACTGGTACGAAGAGTGTATGGGGGAGAGACAGATGACGATCTTGTGGAGACGGAGGTAGCTGTTGGGCCTTGATTACCCTGACGGCTCGACTTTGAGGAGGGCCGAAGCGGGGCTAACCCTCTGAATCGTACTGGGGACGACATGGCTGACTATGAGGCCAATGCAAGTCGGGAGGCCGATCAAAGCACGGTCATGATGGCTCGATGAGAGGCAGCTCAAGATAGAGCTAGGGAAAGGGCTGCGTTGGCAGCTGCCGATTTGATGGAGGCGTCGGGAAGGGTCCCTGAGCCAGGTAGAAGGACTACGGGAATATTCCCTGCAAAGGTGAAGAATACTCGCCGCGGAAAAGGGAAGAGGAAGAAGGATGAAGGACCAAGTACGGGAGACTAGGTTGACCTTGCTGTCCGGAGCATCCACCCACTATCATTGTAGACACATTAATTGATTAATGTATTATTGTTGTTTTGCTAGCGTGTAGCGAGTCAAGAGTTGACCGTGCTTGAACTCATCAAAGATTGTTTTAACCGTAATGAACTTGTAGGTTAATTGAAAAGAGTTTTTCGAAACACAAGCAATTGATGCTTATTTGTTTTTTTTGTTTTTAAGACCGAACCAATGATGGCTGCCTACGTTCCCCTTTTACAATTGGACTAAGGGGCTCAGGTCACCGTAGTTTGACACTTTAGGTGAATTTGAGAAAACAAAGACAAAAAGAAGTGCGACCCTGTTTTTTACCTGGATCATTGTTGGGAATGTATCCAGTTGGGTATTACTCTTTTAGCACTTTAGTTTTACTGAGGGGTGGTGTATGGGGAAGGAGAGTTGACTCGTGCTCTTCCTCAAACAAAGTATCTGCAGAGCTTGCTTCCGTTCACAGGGTTAACGAAAGGGTTCCCGTCCAAATCTACTAACTTCATGGCTTCTCCGGAGAAATTCTTTATACCACGAACGGGCCTATCCAGGTAGGCTCCCATTTTTCGAGGGAATTGGTCTGCGTAGGAGGCTTTTCCTTTAGTACCAAGTCGCCCTCTCTGATGTCTCAGACCTTGACTTTCTTATCAAATGCTCGGGCCATTCTGATTTGTTAGGCACGAGTGTGTTCCATGGCTTTCAATCTGCGCTCGTCGAGTAGAGCAAGTTCATCGTGACGGACCTCATTGATCCCATTTTCCAAGAGGACTCCTGAGGATGGAATTTCCAATTCCACGGGTAACATTGCTTCCATTCCGTAGGTAAGTGCGAACGGAGTCTCCCCCGCGGCGGTCTCGACGATGTTTTGTATCCCCAGAGGGCTAGATGTAGCTGGGCCGCCTCCCGACCTCCGATGGTCATCTTTCCGATTATCATTGCGAGAGTCTTGTTTGCCGCCTCTACCGCAACATTGGTCTCGTGGTCCGTAGGAGAAGACTTGTGACGTGTGACTCAATTCGGCCGCCAGCTGGTCACAATCTCCTTCGAAGTGGGTCCCATTGTCGGATATGATCTCGTTGGGCACTCCGTATCTGCACATGATGTTCTCTTTGATGAACTCGGCCACCTTCTTAGAATTCAGTACCTTGTACGATCTGGCTTCTACCCATTTGGTGAAGTAGTCGACTACGACTAGTATGAACTCGTGAACATTGCTCCCTGGTGGAGTGATTTTGCCGATGACGTCGATCCCCATGTAGCGAAAGGCCATGGTGTAGTCATGCAATAGAGTTCGTGAGGAGGGATGTGATTGAGGTTGGAGAACCGTTGACATTTGTCGCAGCTTCTGACGAACTGGATGCAGTCTATTTCCATTGATACCCAATAGTATCCCATACGGAGGATGATCTGTGTCAATGCTCTTGCGTTCATGTGCGAACCGCAGGTTTCGTTGTGAACTTTGTTCATTAGCTCGCTGGCTTTTTCTTTATTTACACACCGAAGGAGTGGCCCTTGGTGGCGCTTCTTGTACAACATACCCCCCAGAATGATGAAATGGGATGCTTGGCGTTTTAATGCCATCATGTTTTTGGCTTTGATCCCTTCTTTGTATTTTCCATCTTCATTTGTGAAGGAAGCTTCTCCATTTTGGAGGTACTGGTAGATTTGATTATACCAGGGTTCGTCGATCGTTTCATTTTTTAATTTCGATCTCACAAAGAATAAGCGGGTGTTTACCGTCCGCCTATTCTCGAGGGGTTTTACCGATTTCCCATCGGGAATTTCGACAAGAGATGCTAGGGTAGCCAGGGCATCTGCGAAGCGGTTCCTGTATCTTGGTAAGTAATGGAAAGAGATTTCCTTGAACTGAGAAATGAGCTCCTCCATGTATGTTTGGTACTTTTGGAGGCCATAATCTATCGTCTTCCATTTGTTGGACACTTGATTGATGATCAATGCTGAGTCTCTGTATACTTCCAGTTCTGAGATGTTGCGCTCAAGAGCAGCTTCTAGACCGGCCGCGCAAGCTTCATACTCGCCGCATTGTTGGTTGTTTCAAAATTCAGCTTTGAATGGCTATGGGAGCGTGCTCGCCCTTGGGATCGACAAGGAGCATTCCAATACCATTTCCCTTCTTGTTGGCCGCCCCATCGAAGAAGAGCTGCGGTTTGCGCCCGTCAAGTGAAAAGATTCCGTCATCCGAAAACCGCGGATCGTGACCTCGGGTTCACCGCTGGGAAGTCTCGCCACCGATCCGCCATTACTCGCCCTTTGTATATTTTCGACCATGTACTTGATGTCGAACTCACCAGTGAAGAATGACCATTTGGCTAGTCTCATCGACTGTGGATGGCTTGTCAAAGAGATATCTGACGGATCCATCTTGGAGACCAGGAGCACCGAATGTGACCGCATGTAGTGTTTCAGCTTCCCGACTACCCATACCAAGGCGGTACAAGTTTTCTCTAATGCCGAGTAGCCGAGTTCACTTCCCGAAGCTTCCGCTACGAAGTAGATTGCATGCTCAACTTTGGAATCTTTCTCGTTCTTGTGCAAGATTGCTCCGATTGACGTGTCTCGTTACCGCTGTGCACAGTGAGGAGTGGCTTGTCTTCATGTGGCGGGCACATGATTGGGGGATTCACCAAGTATGTCTTGATTTTCTCGAAAGCCGTCCGGCACTCCTGAGTCCCATTTGATGTCGGCATTCTTCTTCATCGCTTTGAACGTTGGCTCGCAGAGAGATGTCAACCGGTTGATGAAGCGACCGATGTACCGAAGTCTTCCCATAAAACTTTTCACTTCGTCGTTGTCCGAGGCGGCTTCATATCGATGATGGCCTTGATTTTCTTGGGATCGACTTCGATACCTCTTTCTCGTAACCATGTACCCCAAGACTTTGCCTCGCTTGACGCCGAAGGTGCACTTCGCAGGTTCAATCTCATGGAGTGCTTTCGAGTCTCGTTGAAGAACTTTCTCGCATCCGTCATGTGCCGCATGTCCGATCCTCCGGAGTGGATGATCATATTATCGACATACACTTCGATTTCCTTGTGAATCATGTCATGGAAGAGGGCCGCTGCAGCCCGCCGGTAAGTAGCCCCAGCTTCTTCAAACCGAACGGCATGACCGTGTAGCAAGATGTCCCCCACTGAGTGGTGAAAGCAGTCTTGGCTTGATCTTCCTCGGACATTTTGATCTGGTTGTATCCGGCAAACCCATCCACGAAGGACTTTACTTCGAAATTTGTCGTGGTGTCGACTAGCATGTCAATGTTGGGCAGTGGGAAATCATCTTTAGGGCTGGCCTTGTTGAGATCTCGAAAATCCACACAAAGATCTCGACCTTTCCATCGGCCTTGGTGACCGTCACGATGTCTGAGAGCCAGGTCGGGTACTCAATCACTCGATGAAATCGACGCTGAGCATTTTCTCAATTTCTTCTTTCACTTTCAAGGACCACTGGCTTGATCTTGCGTAACTTCGTTTTAATGTGCTTGGATTCCGGATCCAGGGAATTCTCGTGCTCCACGATTGAGGGATCAAGTCCTCGGCATGTCCCGATATGACCAGCGAACACGTCAACATACTCCCGAGGAGGCTTATCGTGGCTTCTTTTTCTCGCATCGGCGAAGAAACCGCCCACTTGTGTCTCTTTAGGCTTTCAGACCGACCCCAGGTTCACTTTGGTCATAACCTCTTCGGCAACTTGGGCCCGATTGTCCTCTTGGTCTACTACACGCTTGAGAACTTCTTTAATGTATTGTTCGTTTAATGTGTCTGCTTCTTTATCAAGTGAGTCATTATTAACGTCTTTTAAGTTGTTTGTTAACTTATCGCTTGTTAAAGTGGCAATGAGGGATACTCCGAAAGGTCGACTTTTCATTAGATGCGAACGGAAATACATTGTTGGCTACATTATCATAGTCTTCCGGCGTAAGGCCGCTGGACGACTCGCAGGACTCGGACTTTAACAAGGATCGACTCGAGGGTTCGAGACCGGGTTTAGGGAGATGTGGCGTGTAGCCCCGCCTTGTCTTCCATTTCGCCCGGCTTGCCCTCGGTCCGGTGAAAGTTACCCGCTTCTTCGGCATTGCTGGATGCTTGATGAGGGTTCGGGGGTCGAGAGGCTTGGCTTCTGCTGTCCAAATCATGGCAATCATGCTATTTTCGGAGCCTAGGTCAATTAGGTTTGGCACCTCTATGACTTCTTCAAAAAAAACTCTGTAGAGCGGGTCCACTAAGAGCGTCTTCTGTGAATTCTGGTTCCTTCTGCTTTAGAGTTAGTGTCTCGAATGTGGCCTCGCCGACTCCGAACATTTCCCCATAAGAGTGTCTCGAGCCGCTTCTTCTATGTCTCGGGATTCCTGAATGTGTACTCGTGGCCGGACCGTGGTGGCAATTGGTCCAGGTAGAGTTGTGATGTCGAGGAACGCTCCTTATCGGATTAGCTTGAGTCCTCTCGAAATGCTTGAGGTCCCGTGCTAGCTTTTCCATCCTTTCGTAGTCTCTCGTGGCCGACTTTCCCCGCTTCTTTCTCATCTTCATCGCTTCCACTTTCGGTCCCCGCCCGTCGCCTGCTTCGTTCCGCTCGCCGGCCTCCTCAGCTTGGGCCTGCCTTGGTGAAGTAATGAGCGAGGTCGAAACCGTAAGGTCGGAGGTTGGGTGTGCCGCTGGAGGTTCCCCTTTGCGGGCCGCCGCCTTGGTGCGGGCGAGCCTTTTGTTTTCCCTGATGTCAGCTGGTGTTGGCACATAACTGAGCCCCTAGACTGTAGTGTGGTCCTTGACTTCGATGACTAGGTGTTGGCCTTGTAATCTTTTGCCGAGCCCTTGTCCTGGGATGAAGTTCATGAGTTTCATCATCTTCATGGCAGGAGGGATTTTGTCTTGGAACAAGGGAAGGTCCACGTTGCATATTTGGATCTTGGAGGTTTCCAAGTGAATCCAAGCTTAATGCCATGTCGTCATCATGCTTGATCTCTAACACCGGAATGCCGTTGGTGCCGGTCCCCTGACGGTGACGCCTGTCGCCGTAGACCGTGGTTAGCTCGTTGCCTTGCATGAACTTGATGCACCGGTGAAGGGTGGATGCCACGCCATTTATCCGATGCACCAGTGGTCGCCCTGTGATGGCCGTGAAAGTGATGGGAATGTCCAACATTTGGAATTCGGTGGGGATCATCCGCTTGTCGAACTAGATATTAAGAGTATCAACCTCGAGAACTGTACGGGAAGTAGAGTCATAGGCCTCGACAAAGGTGGATCAAGGCTTCAGATCTGTGGGCTTGATGTCAAGGTGTCCATCATCTTGGCGGGCAAGACATTCATTTCGAACCTCCGTCTACCAACACACGGGGAAGGCGACGCTCGTCCAGCCGGATTGTGATGTAGAGCGGCTCATTGTGATCGCCCCAAATTTTGGGTGTCCAAACCCGTGAAGGTGATAATGTTGCCGTAGTGGATGTTGCCGATCATCTCGAATTACTTGCCTGGGGTGCGCCCACTGGGACCATGGTGCGGGCCGACTTTCCTCTAGCTTCGAGCTTGTGAGGATACGAGGATGTGAGCAGGACCAAAGGGAAATGTTCGCCCGGGTCTCGCTTGAGCCGAGCGAGGATCGGGTCCTCTTTCACTAACTTGTGTCTTCGGGCAGCCGGGTTGCGATTCCGGCTCCGTCGGCTTTTTGGTGGCCTTAGGTGGTAATGCATGGATTTGACCCGATCGGGTCGTGACGCCGACATCGTGCTTGGTTCCTTCGAACAGTGTCGCCCGAAGCCGAGCCATAGTCGAGGAGGATTCCTCGAAGCATAGGGCCATATGTCTTCCCTCAATTCATTGATCGTAGATGCATTCCCTGGAGCTTCGGCAGTTTTCCGGATTCTCGTCCCAGATACCGGCTTGGTGCCTCCAAAGGGGAGGTAGTTTATAGATTGCCGCAGATGTTCGAACGTCGGCGCAACAAAGGGCTGCTGTAACCGAACCGCAGGCGCTTGACCCTCCGGGGGAGTGTAGAGAGTTCTTGGTTCATGCGAACTATTTCCTTGATCTCTTCACGGTATACCACACTCCTTTCCTTCTTGCTGAGCATGCTTAGGGCATTCTGGAGTTGGGTTTGGCGATATTCATGGTTTGCTAATTTTCCTCCACTCTTAGCCCGTGCATCAACTTTCTCAAAGTAGAGCCTACGCCCGAGTTAGCGCCCGCGTTTCTTCCCATGTGAGAATAGCCGTGCTTCCTTGAACCGTGTGCGGCAATCTAGATAAACCTCCATCGGGAGAGCTTTCCTTCTACTTTATCTCGAGTGGCGGGTATGTCGGAAGGTGAGTACACGGCTTCCCGAACATCTCGCCCATGTAATCGGTTGTCGTCCCTGGGCTTGATCGTTTCGTAAACGAATGCCGCAGCCTGTGGAATCTCCCCGAGTAGTTGCCGGAGATGTATTTCCATCTTTCTCTTCTTTTTGAATAGACCTTCCTCCCTCGCCTGGCCTTTTAGTTTGAGAGCGGAAATGATCCGTCCCCATCCTCCCAGACCCTCGGGATTCCGGTTTTGTTGACTTCATGCCCGGCTTGGAAGAGAATGGTTTCATCGTCTTCGCTGCCGCTTTCACAGAGAACTTGCTTTTCTCGGGAGATAAGCGCCGGTACTTTCCCGTCTGTGCCATTCCATCTCCTAGGTCGTCGGGACCGCTGACCGCCCTCCCTTGCCAGAGGGGGTTGGATGAGAAAAGACGGTAGTCCAGAAAGTTGCCGTAAGCAAAACCCTTGAGGTCGAACTGGTCTAGAGTGGCCTCTAGCTTTCGTCTCAAGCCGCTTGTGACACTTTAAGGGCTTGGTCCCCGTGGGTCTTTGAGCTTGGTTCTCATCCCGCAGACGGTTCTCTTGAGCGGCTAGTTCCATGAGGGCTTTCCTTGCGAGAGCTAAACAGCCTCCGTAGCGCGCACCGTCCGACTAGTGTCTAGAATCGTGATCACATCCAAATCTCCGAATGACGGAAACACTTGGATTATATTGACGAAGGAAGTCGGGCTGGGACATTCCATGCGGCCTTCCTGATCTCTGCTACCAAGAAGTTCGCCCATATCTCGCTTGATTGAACCCACGGGGTGTTGAATTCGCGATGTTGATAGTCTCGTGATCTCGCCGGATCGCCAAGTCTATCGAGCTAGCAGCTTGCCGGCGGGATGCCCGAATCCGTGGCCGTGACGACCGGGAGCAGGATCGAACTTGAGCATGTTGATGCCGAGGTGATCATTCCTTTCGCCGAAAGATTGATCCGTCTTGCGGGGAAGACTTTGGCGTATGTTTTCGTGGTGGCTACTGGAAGCGTTCCTGAGGTTGATCTGATTAGTGACAAGGTGAGGAGCTTTGTCTCCTTTGCTGTTGCACTTGGCCTTGGCGGCGCTTGTGGCTGTAAGCTTGACTGATGGCACGGGCCGGTTACCACTGGGGCTGGTAGTCGGAAGTGATGATGAGCTCTGAGCTCGATTGGCCAGGGCCTCGTTTACCATGAGCAGCAATGCCGAGGGTAACTTTGGCATTGCAATCCGATAATAAGGACCGGATCTCGTATCATCTGGATATCTCGGAAAGATGATGTTGACGAAGTCGTCGTCAGTCACTTGATCAGAGGGGTTCTTTTTCGTGTCAACCAGTTGTTTCCATTCGCTGGATAACCACCTGTACGGGATGTTGAGCTTGACAATTTCCATGGTATTGGAGCCCCTGTCATAGGTGACATCATCGGAACTGGTGCCGTCCTCGAAACTGAGCATATGTATGTAGGGATCTTCCTGCGGGTCTGCCGCGTCCTCGACTCCGGAGAGTCCTGATTCGTTGTCGTCTGACGGCTCAACCCAGACATAAGGACGCCTAGCGTCCTGCCGCGATGCTGGAGCTGCTAGAAAAGCATCGTGCCCTTCGCTGGAGAAAAGGGGCTCAACGGGCAATTCCTCGTGGAGGATATCCCATACGACTGCCATACATTCATCACGAGTGTGACGATGCATGTTGACCTTTATCACAAAGATTTCCTCACCTGGCGGGGCCAGAGAGTAGGATTGAAGGATGCTGACAAATCTCCAATCGGAGACAGGGGGTTTACTTGCCCGCATCATGGCGATGCTCGTGGTTTCTTTCCAACTGTCTCCAAATGTCGGAAACGGCAGCTTGAACTTGATGTACTCCGATCGCCTGTGGTCCGCCCGCTCGAGGACGTTGATATAGTTAGCATCTCCGGACTCCGAGGGATTCTCGATGAGATTTTCCCCGATAGTCCCTTGGTCGACTTGAAGGAGGTAGCCCCTGCCCGGCCGCGGCACGCTTTGGCTGTTGTCTCAACTTCATTCCCTATGAGGAAACTGTCCCCTCTGATGACTTCAAGATCTCCCTGCCGGTTAATGAACTTGACGCACTGATGGAGAGTGGAAGCTATGGCTTTCATGTGATGTAGCCAAGGGTGTCCCAACAGAGATGTGAATTCGGACGGAATGTCCATCACATGGAATTTTGCTGGCACCATTTGGGTTTCGAACCAGAGCTCCAGTGTCACCGTCCCCAGGATGGGATGAGACGTGCTGTCGTAGGCCTTGATAGTTCGGGCAGTTGGAATCATGTGGCCTTCGTCGATGCGTAGGGATCACATCATGCTGAGAGGGAGGACGTTAACTGCTGATCCATTGTCAACCAATACTCCGGGGAGAGATATGGTGTTGAGCTTGAGAGTGATGTACAAAGCTTCATTGTGCCCTGAGGCGTCTCTCGCAGTCTCGTCACGTAAAGTGAGCATACCGCCATACGCCGGGAATCGTAGATCCGGTCTCTATCCTGAGAAGGAGAGTCATCAAGCCATCCATTTCCCGTCTTCCTCTTGCGAGGTAAAGCCTTTGGTGGTGCCTCGGGATTGTGTTGAGGCCGTTTGGGCGCGTGACCGCCCTTGGTTAGCACGTTGATTGAGTGCGAGTGCCAAGCCGACTTTGATTTTCCTTTGCCGGCCCGTGCTCAAGCCGGGCAAATTGAACTCGTCGATCCCGCTGGGGGTTAAGCTTCGACCGGGCAAGCGAGATTGTCAAGATTCGAGGTATTCCGGTGTCCCGAGGCCTCGAACTCCGGTGTCGCCAGGACTTTTCGGCTTTCCCACCCCCGTCTCGCTCTAAAGCCGCATGGCCTGGAGGAAGGGAGGATCGGCCGGAGTAGAGTACGTAGTAATCGAACCTCCCTGATGGCTCTCCGAGTGTACTCCACACCGGTATCTCCAGCCTTCATATCTTTCTCTCGCTTCGTTGAGAAGACTTCTTCTTCTTCGTTTTCCTCGGGAGAATTACCCCGATCATGTCTTGGGACTCGTACTCAAGGCATTCAGAGCAATCACAAACATCGTAATCGATGTGGACATTCGATGAGGACCCGCCGGGAAGAGGCGGAGGAACCGGCTCGCGGCAATCTTCTTTGGCACCCATTCAATGGAATTCACATCGCTGTTGTTCTAAAAGGGTTTCCGACCGTATTGGGTCCACGGGGACGCTCCAACTTTCCTTCCTCTATCAAATTCTGAATTTCGTACCGTAACCCCACGCAGCTTGCTCTGGTGGTATGGCCATGATACTCGATGGAAGGCGCAAAGACTTGCTCTTGCCGCCGTTGACTACGGGATTCTTGGGTTTGTAGTTTGCAACGGGTTTGAGGAGGCCTTCCTTGATCAACCCTTCCAAAGATCTTACTCGCCGGCATGTCCAACTTGTCGAAGTGTACCTGGGCAGTCGCTTCGAGTGGGAGTTGTTGCTTTGTGGGACCGGGTTTCGTTACCCGACCGCCGTCCCCGATGGATGAAGGACAGATGCACGTATCTTTCCTCTTCTGGGGCCGCGGATTGAATGCAACCGCTGATCTATATCTCGTATGGGCCGTGGCAAGAGCCAATTTTTCCTTGAGATCCTTCTCGAATGTGAAGATTGACCATGGCCCGAGATCTCGGGAAGAAGTGATGGCCGATGAGAGTTCTGATGGACGGTCTTAAGCAGACTTGAAGATCCGCATCTGCTCATCCTCGGAGAGCGGCTCCATGATCTCTGAGAGTTTCCAACTCCACCTCAGAATTCTCCGACGCTTTCATCTTCTTTCGCATTCTAAGTGGTGATTAAGTCCTCACGACTTGTTTCCCACTCTAAGTTGGATTTGTACCGCTCTAGAAAGATGTTACCGATCCGATCCTGTGCGGCGA